>VZRH01003308.1:206691-223924 GCA_013397555.1 Urocynchramus pylzowi | reverse complement strand
GGCCGCGCCATTTCCCCGCCTCCCGGCACCGCGGCCCGGGAGCTGCCCGTGCCCCGCAACATTCCCTGCTCCTGCAGGCTCCGCTGGTGCGGGAACGGGCACGAAAGACGGCTCTGGCGAGAATGTGGGCTTCAGTCATTTGGAAGGAAGTTACAGGGGATGGGGGAACGGCCCTCTGTAGCAGAGTTATTTCTAGGAGAGCCTTGCTCCATGTCCCTCAGGGTGAGGAGGCGACACCATGCTCCCGCCCAGCCTCCCTGGCAGTCGGGACAGACTCCGCGGGGCATAACCGCAGAGCACCGTTCCTCTCCTCCCAATCCCTGTGAACTGCTGGTGGAAAGGGGAGAGCAAACAGAACCAAGAAACAGCCCAACTGTGCTTACCAACCATGGCCTTGCTGGCAACACCATGGAATTGTTCCATTTACACTTGACTGAAAAACTACACAAAATTTAGTTTTGTTGGTCAGATGCATAGTCAGAGTGTTCCTTCAATTCCACTGAGACAGACTTTGTCTATATGCATTTATACCTAAAAAGTTTAGAGCTCGGCAGCTAACCCAACAGGTCAGTCCCCTCCATGTTATCAGAAGTAAAGCTGCTTACCAGAAGCCAGGTATAAATATAATACCTAAAATTACTCTCATGATCAACCCTGGTAAACATCCTTTCCCTTGCACAGAATTTGTCACAAATTACTTGCATCTCAGAAAACACAAAACATTAAAAAAAAAAAAAAGCAAGTTACATTAATCAAATTGTTTGAAATTTTAATTGCGATCCATGTTTCTTTTGCAACAGTTTCTCAAAGGCTATGATGAAACACAGTAATATTGAATGAAACTAAATAAAAGCACAAATCCCAGGAAACAGTTTGGCATTGAAGATGGAATAGAAAAGCCTGATTTTAACTAAGATCTACAGTATTACCAAGAGCAGTAGGGACTATCCTTGCAAAAATTCTTCCCTTCATTTAAGGCTTTGAAAAGAAAGTTTCTTCAGGAGTTTGGAGCACCTCTAACCTCCAGCAGTAATTAAGACATTCTTAAAATCCTTGACCATAGACAAGCATTTTCTAAACAAATCTAACTTTACAGTAAAAAGCTATTAATCATATTAAAAATGAGATTGATCCTTAACACTGGAACTTGGCACTTGCCCGTCATTCAGTTGTTCCTAATATACTGGATGAAACAAATAATGCAACATTTAATGGTTGGTATTGTTTTATTTTCTAATATTGATTAAACTATTTACACTTCTACTTTTCAATCCACAGTTTAGCACTCATTCCTATGGCTTTTACTTTTATGTTTAGCACATCTTTTTGTCAAGTGTCAGAATTTAATTTCAAAAAACCCCAAGAACCTGATACCATATAGACAAGTCTATGTTTATGTTTAAACATATTCATTTTCAAAAATGATTATTTATAAAAGAAGAGCCTGCTCGTAGCTTTCTTCCAAATCATGTTTATCACAGACTCTACCAAACTCTTCCTATTTTTAAGTGGAAAAATTTAGTGTGTCCAGCTGCCTCCAAGTGAAGTCTGTTCCCTCCCTCAGCCCCCCGCCTCTAAATTTAATGCAAAAAGAAAATCAGTAACCGGCAATCTCAAGCAAAAATATAAAGCACTATAACATTACCTACACTGCCTTTTACAGAATTAAGTTCTCAAAAACTCTATAAACTTTGTGGAAATTTAACCACTCAGTGTTGAAAAGGCACAGGACTTTTGTGCTCAGAGACCTCCAGCAACAGTGCTTTTAGCCCAGCCTGAAAGTTAAGATCCAAAAATTCACAGGAACGTAATTGCCACTTACAGCAGAACCCCTCAGATTTTACTGACTCTTCTGCCACAGACATCCTGCAAATTTATACAAGACTTTGCTTCTACTGCAAGAGGAAAAGAGGTGAAATTACTTTTACATATGCCCAGGAATGGTGTAATGATACAAGCTATTCATTGCTAAAAATCTCACAAAGTTGTCCATTCTGTGGTATTTTCTGTTTCATGGCACTACATGAATGGGGAAGTATTTGTCACATATGAGAGAAGTTTAATTGTACATGAAGAAAGCTAATTTTGGTCCACTTGTCCAGCTTCCTATGGATAGCATATTGGAAAGATGACCAGTGACGGTTCAAAAACCAATGTAAAAGTTAACAAAAATAATTTGGTATTTCATTCTTTAAATTGCAGTGTAATTATGTGTCCTAGTCATCCACTTTTGCATTTTGTGTGTCCACCAATTGTGTTTTTAAGTCTTCAGCTTGCTCATGATGTTCCTTATCTGCATCATCTGCTTGATTGTGATCCTTTTCTTCTGCTTCTCCTTGATCAACACTTCGGTATTCTACCTGTTCAAGGTCTGTTCCATCTATAAGTTCTGCCTGTACTTCTTCCATCTGTATTTGATTTACATGCTCAACATGCAACTGCTCCACATGAACTTCAGCACCTTGTTCAGTCTGAATGTGTTCAACTTCCAAGTAACTAATCTGCACCTGTTCCTGCAGTTCCTCCATCTGTGTGCCTTTCACTTGATTGTCCTGTATGAGATCCTGGTGCATCTGTTCCACAGTTACCTGTGCAGGATCCACTTGTACCTGAATTACTGGTAGGACATGCACTTGCTCCACTTGTTCTATTATTGTCATTGACGTTACTGGTTCAGCTTCCATAGCTTCCACTGGAAGAACCTCTTCTGTCACTAGTAGTTCTGAAATATTGTGCATTTCTTTGAGATGCCTTCTCAGCTCACTGCCTTGCATAAACCACAAATCACATAAGGTACAGTGGTTGGGTTTGTCACCAGTGTGTATTACCAAGTGGTCTTTGAACTGATCCCAGCTGTTAAACACGCTGTTACAAACCTGAAACAAAAGATACAGCGTGTTAAACAGTGCCAACAGAAATGTGACAAAATACAGTGCCTATCTGAGATCATGGCTTCACATTGTATAGCTTCTTGTTACTTGGATTCAAAAAACATACATGTTAGAGGTAAAAGCTGAGAAGAAAGCTTCAAATGAACAGAAGACTTGATATTTATTTATTATTTTTTTAAGAATGGTGAGCTATTTTGAGTTGTGCATACATAAGGTACCTACAAAATTCATGAGTCAGTAGAGCATTTGAAAGTTTTCTCATCTGATATTAATATAAGTATCATAGCCCAATCAACACATGTCTGTCACTAGAGTTTTGGGTGGAAAAATATTGATGCATTAATAGAGTGCACTGAAAGTGTAATACAGATTGTTGTTTTACTGACATTCTAGATGCAGTACTACTGAACAACTTTTCCTTATCAGCTTTCACTTGCTCATGACATCATGAGGTTTAACAGTCAAGGCTGAACTCTCCCATTTTGTGATTAAAAAAAACCTACTTGAGTGATTTCAGCAGGTAAAACTTTTAAAACTCCATCCCTGTCATTCTCTTCCAGCCAAAAGTACTGCCTCAACAGCAGACATACTGTTTTCACAAAGCACATGAGCTCCCTTCCTTCCCTTCAGCTGGCACTGGAGGTAAGTAGCTGGAAAACAACACACAGGGACTGCAGAAATAAATGAGATGAAGGATAGAGGAGACAGAAGAGTGGGGTAGAGCTAGGCTTGGAATAAAAAACCCCACAGGCTCAGGAATCTGTGTCCATGGAAATGTGTTTGGCTGTAGAAGCAACAAGAACACACATTTCAACACCCCTGCACTGCTGACAAACAGTTTTGAAACAGGATGTTCTATCTCTTCATAATTTTCAGTAACTGCACAGAAAGATGATGGAGGGAGTATCTGACAGGATTAACTCAAGAGCAGGTCTGTGTAGTCAAGACAAACATCTCCATTGCTGAAGTCTGCTAAAATGGGTTGTAATACTACTGCCACACTTTTTCCCCCCAGGCTCACATTTCAGAAAGAGATTGCACATATAGTTTTTAAAATACTAATATTACAGATAAGCACTCAAAATTACTAAGTCATACATAAAGATAATGACTATGAGCAATGCCCAGGCACATAATTACTGCTCTTCCCCCCGGAATCTAATTCAGTATTCAAGGCATACACCTGAAGAGCACAAAAAGGACTCATCAAGAAACCACAGCTTCTTGTCCTCTTTGTTCAATGAACAAAGATTTGTTCAAATTTAGTTCTAAAAAGAAAAACTAAAAAATTTTCCAAGAATTGCTGCAGTTTCTGCAGGCTGAAGGGACACAAATCCACATTCACAACATCTGTGAGAGGATGAGGAAGTTTAGAAAAGGAGTTATGACTTGAATCAGCTTTTCAAAAGTGAAGTAAGATTTATCTCAACAGCTTTTCCAGCATCATTTACATATAGTGACCAAGTACCCTAGCAATCTCTACAGCATTTATTTTGCTTAAAAAATACTAGAGTGCCATCATAAATTTGAATTACTTTCCAGACAAAATCAGTATTTTTGGTATCAAACAGAGAATAATAGAACAAGAAATTAAATAATAATTTGTATTTTGGACTTTATTTTCGGCTTCACTTTTAGTGAAGCATGCTTAGAAGTGGGAAAGGCCTAGGTCAGTGTATCAAGAATCTTGAAAAGGAAGCAATGTAAAATGCAGCCTACCCAGAAGAATCTCTATGATTGTAAGTATTATGAGGCTCCACATCAGTAATTCCATATTTTAAATGGAGATACTTAGATGTGAGAATTTACCTGCATATTGTGGTTGAATGTGATCCAAAGTCCCCACTACTGGCTACAACTTCCTGCTTAGAAGAGGAGGGGCAGGCAGTGATCTCTTGTCTGTGGTGACCAGTGACAGGACTGAGGGAATGGCCTGAAGCTGAGTCAGGGGAAGTTTAGGCTGAGTATAAAAAAAGGTTCTTCACCCAGAGGGTGGCTGGGCACTGGAACAGTTCCCCAGGGCAGTGGTTGCAGCACCAGCCTGAGAGAGCTCAAGACACATGTGGACAATGCTCTCAGGCACATGGTGTGATTTGGGGTGTCCTGTGCAAGACTGGGAGTTGGACTCAATCCTTGTGGGTCCCTTAAAACTCAGCATATTCTGTGATTCAATATTATTTTACTGAAGTAACTCTTAGAGACATAGGCCCATTCTCATTGCCTCTCCCATTCAGTTCTCCCACGCCCCTTGAAGGAGGGAGGTACCTAACCTATTTCCATTACCCACCTGACATTCATACAGCTTCTTTCTTCCCTTCTTAGCACCAGCTCCAGACTGACAGGCTGTCAGGTGACATTTCAGCGTGCTATTCCGAGCAAAACGTTCATGGCAGTTTGGACATTCAAAAGGTTTTTCACCTGTTGAGACAGAAACAAGGATTTGTAAGTGTATAAAACCACCCAGTCTTCTTTCAGGTCTCTCTTCTTCCCCCCCTCTCTCTCTTGTCTAGGTTGATAAATACACTGTAAAGATGTCCCCAGTGGGATTATTCTGCAGAAAAAGAGATGAAAATTCAGTATAAAAGGGAAAAAAACTGATGTAGAGTCATAACTCTCATTTAGAAGAAAACCCTTGTAAAAATTACCAGTAGCTTTTAAGGTATTTGTGGAAATTATATTACTATTCTGGCAAAATATTTTAAATAAATAGGAGCTATTTCACACTTTTCATCTGATAATAGCTATAATTAAAGAATCAACATAAGTCAATATAACAAAGTGACATATTAAAGAAGGAAGAATTCAAATAACACAACCTTTTATTTTCAGTAATAACAGCTTGTGCTTGAAACTGAGCTCCAGAAAATGAAGCTGGCACAGAATGATTGTGAAATAACAGTGAATCAATAATACAGTGAATAAAACAAAAAAAACCCTGCACCCAACTTTCCCCCAAAATACACTTAAGAGAAAGCACAGAGGGACATGACACAAGCAAGATAAAAATTCCTCTCAGTTTGGCCACTTCATTTCAACCATGGTATCAAACACAGAAGCCAGCTAAGGACAACAGCAGGGGAAGCTGAAAGCAGGTCTTTTTATTATCCAAGGTTCTATGCTGTCATTGAGTGGTAATGAACAAAGGGTGTTGCACCATGCACAAACACAATGACATTCAAGCAAATTATATTACAAAAAAAAACCTGGAAGAGTGTGTTTCCTCTGAAAGTCTGTAATAATCTGTACAGGTACTGCCACCAACACCACTACTGAAACAAATGGATAATGAACTCCAAAAGAGGCTCAGCCAATTCAGGGAATACCATGAGGATCAATCCCAGCTGGTTTAAAAGCCTGCATTTTCAGGCATGCAATAGTTATTGGATATTGCAGTGGAAAAACAACTTTCAGAAATATTTATAAGTTCCTAATTAGCTTTTCAAAAGAAATTCACAAGTAGCTGAAGTGTCAAATTCACAAGTACCTGAAAGCTACAAAAAGATGTTAAATGGTGGGAACATTCCCCTCAATGGTTACAAAATGCTACATATTTGGAGAGCGTCCTACAGAAAAGGCAGAGGATGCTAAACTGCCTTCAGTCTTGCAGGTCAAAAATCATGGACTTTGCCCAAGCAACCAGTGGGTTTGGAACTAGATGATCTTCAAGGTTCCTACCAATGCAAACCATTCTGTAATTCTATGATTCTACAGAGCATGCATGGATGACCAGTGAGCTCTTGGACAAACAAACACAAAAAGGGACCTGATGAGATGCATCTGCTGGTCTTGAGAGAGCTAGTGAAGAAGTTGTGAAGCAACTATCCATAAAATTTGAGGTATGGCAGTCTGGTGAAATTCAAGATGACTGGAAAAGCAGAAGCACAACCCTTTCAAAACAGGGACATAAGGAAGAGCTGGGGAACTACGGGCCAAGTCAGTCTCACCTTCATGCCCTAAAAATCATGGAGCAGATCCTCCTGGTAGCTACGCTGTGAAGACAGGCTGAAAGCATTGGGGTTGTTCAGCCTGGAGAAAAAAAGGCTTCAGGGAGGTCTAAGAGCACCTTCCAGTGCCTAAAGGCAGTCTACAGGAAGGCTGCAAAGGAACTTTGAAGAGAATGTAGTGATAACGACAAAGGGGGAATGGCCTTAAGCTGAAACAGAGTAGGTTTAGGTTAGATATTAGGAAGAAATTATTAGGAAGAAATTATTTTCTCAGAGGGTGGTGATGCACTGGAACAAGTTTCCCAAAGAAGCTGTGGCTATCCCCTCTGTGAGAAGTGTTCAGGGCCAGGCTGGATGTGGCTCACAGCAATCTGGTCTAGTGGAAGGTACCCTGCCCATGGTCCCAGAGGGTCCAACTAAATGATGTGTAAGGTCCCTTCCAACCCAAGCCATTTTATCATCCTATTACTGCCCCACTGCTACTTTAATGTAATTGCTGGTACAGTGATTGATACAGCAGGGTAAAATATTTTTAGGACATTTTCTCACAGGCCTTTCAAGTTCATTTTAGCATTCAACCAGTGCTGTACAGAGCTCAGAATTTAGAAAGCCTATAACAGAATGGGAGCTTTTTCATTCTCCTTAGGAGATCACAGTTAAATGCTGATATCTGTTCTGATTTTAAGCGTAAGGCTTTTGAAAATCCTAAACTGTAAGTAATTAGATTCCATATGTTATACTTACTAGATCAATATATATTTAGTAAGTATTTTGTACCTCTTGTGCTATGCTAACTTGCTTTGAATGGAAAATACTTTCTTTGCAAGAGCAACCAACATCTTATATAGTTTGGATTACTCTGGTCATCTTCCACAAATTTTTTTCTGAATAGATTTTGCTAACTAGCACCTATTTGAATTGCTTATAATGGAGAAACACTCCCTGCTTTACAAGGGATAAGGACTTCCCAAAGCTTGTTTATAAAAGAAACTTTTAAGAGGCTATTGGGAATAGACTGGACACAGCCATATATCAATGCTCAGCAGTCCCATACACAGATACATTCTAATTAAATTAAGACATTCCAATTAAAAGGCTTTAACAATTACAAGCTGCAAAAGAAATAGAGCTGCTACCCTCCATTAAACTTTTACTTATGACTCATGACTGGCATATTAAACAAAAACATCTGGAAGATCAAGACTAGATATATTTTACATTCAGTCATCTGTGTCATTCTCAGTGTCTGTTCAGTCAGCTGACTTTTCAGTGAGATGAAGAAGTAATCTCTACTAAAAAGAAGAAAGAAGGAGCACAAATCACTTTGTACTCAAAAGATTTTTGCTACCCAGATTTCACAGTAAAAAAAGTGTATTATAATGACTAGGAATGTTCTGCCAGTTTTAGTAGTTTTGCTTAATTAATCAAGAAAATTCAAATCATAGATGAGATGAGACAAGAGCAAAGGTAAAACTTTCCAACATGATGGTACAAGACATAATTTTTTGAGGATATTTTATGTCTAATAGGCATTTGCTCAGAAGTTCTGTTAGATAAAGAAACTCTCTAGACTGTATTCCACAAAGAAGATTGTGATTCAAATAATGTTTCAACAGAAATATTTACTAGAAAATTTTGAAAATAAAAGTAGTTCCTCAGTTTGGTATTTCTGCAGAAGGGGACATGACTTAAGGAAGTATTTTAAAATACTCTCTAAGATTTAATGGACTTGACAGAGAAGCTTCCTTACTACTTTCTGGTTTTAGGTGCCTATTTTTAATTGACTCAATCCCCCAAAAGTTTCCAACATCAATGGAAAACAAAAAACATGAACAAACAAAAAGACATACCACCATTTTAGTTATAACTAGAAGCCAAGTATTTCTAGCACTCAGGACTCATTGAAATATTTTCTTCAGCATATTATCTATTTCCCCAAAATATGCAAAAGCCCAAAATACCTTAAGGAAGGCCACAAGCTCAGGACTGTAGCAGTGTTCTTACCTGTGTGCTTCCGAAGGTGCTCTTTAAAATGCCCAAAGTGATCAAACTGCTTGTCACAGTACTGGCATACATGTATTTTCTTGCCAGGTCTTTGCTTCTTGCTGGCACCACCTTCATCAAGGTGGTAACAGGTGAGGTGCTGTTTCAAAGCACTCTCTCGTAGGTATCTTTTATTGCATATGTCACATTTGTAATTCTCAGTAGAGTGTGTTTTCATGTGTTCCTTAAAATGGTAAAACAATTTAAATGAACGGTTACATTTCTCACAGTGGAATAAATTGTTCATGTGTGACAGCTGAAGTTCCACAATTTCAATACCTTCTACCTGTTTGCACGAGGGGTCAGTTGCACTATCACCTTCTTCTTGCATCTGGCATTTTCTCTCTCCCTGACGATACTTGCTGGTGATATCTGCCAAAAGAGCCAAAGCAGATTCATCTGATGTACCTGTTGTCTGTATGTATTTTATGGATTGCTCTGCAGAAGCTACTTCTTCAAGGGTTTCAATGCTGTCATCCTCCACTTTCATCGTCCCTTCAGCAATCTCAACCTCAATTTCAACAGGCTCTGATTCTGCAGATGGCAGTGTTTCTGTGATAACATTAGAGGTTTCAGCAATCTTCCTCTTTTTTGGTTTATTTTTACCTTGTGCTTCATTTGATTCTAAGGGTGATGAATTTTCTTTGTTCCTGAAAAGCATTTGCATAAACATGGTTAAGATCAATTAACAATGACATAATTCCTGTCTAGTAATGAGGTTCTGCATCCAACACTCCCCTAGCTGTTTCTCAAAGTTGAATGATGACCACATTATCTGTGTGCACATCAGACACATAATCTGTGTGCACATCAGGAGCTAATTTGTCCTTAATCTACACTCCATAGTGCAGTAAAATAACATTGTTAAAGCTGATAAAATATTTTCAAGTATTTAAAGTAAATAGCTCTGCTTGAATGATACAAAGCATCTATCAAGAAGAAAAGCCAGTTAACCTAATGACTTATCTAAAAATTTGTGAAATTCTGTACTTGGAAAGAAAACTCCTCTAAAATAATTAATTCTTTGGCCTGCCTACTCAGAAATAAGATTTAAGTCCTTCCTATTCCATTCACCTCTTAAACTCTGGATTGTGTTCAACTGCAAGCAGTCCTTAGAGTTTGTCAGAAAACACTTTAGCTGTGACTTCACATGATGATTATACATACAAGGGTTAACATTTACCATAATTCAGGAAGGCACACTGCTAATAGCTGACATTAAAAAAAGCCACCAGGATGTGAAAGGAGTATTCTAGTTTAATTTTCTGGGCTTGAACACAACCCTCAGTTCTGTGCTGTTCTCTCTGCATAACACACACACAATCCCCTTCCTCCAAAATGTCAGGGATGGCACGGCATCTCAAACACAGACAAAGATGAGTGGGTCAATGCTTTCAAGTCATCCACAGCACTACTGTGCTGGAGGTTTTACTACTGATCATCAGTTTCAAAAATAAGTGGCTATCTTCCCATCAAATAGACTGGCTGGAGTAAGCTGTGCTTTTAACCTTCCTCTGCACCATGATGAATCCTTTCATGTAATGCACTCCCTGTCACTTTCAGGCTTTCTAGTAACAAGAGACAAGACTTTGCCCAGTATGAACAAGTCATATTGTTAGATGTGTAACTAATGATGTAATGCAGGCCACAGCTTATAAATGGCACCTTAGTCTGTTCACACAAAGGAAAACAGAGTAGCTAAACCCAGTTTCATATAGCCTGGATTTCTACCAGATCACAGGTACATAGCAAGGAGCTCCTGGATGATGTACCAAAAGCAACTAGTGTAGCATGCAGAAGGAATGAGAACATGAGAGTACTTTATGGAAGTGAAATGCAAGAAAAGGGGATGAAAAACATCATGATGGGACTGGCACCCACTTTTTTCAAGCTAGACTTTGGCAATGGATTACAGTTCCTGGTACTGGATAACAGGTGCTGCAGCAACATTTGACTGAGTATTGAACCCAGATAAAGCTGACTTTAACAGTTACATTCATTCAAGAAGTTTGAGGGTTAATTTTGCAGCAGGAGGTTTTAAGATCACTGCTTATTTTCTCAGAAATAGCAGAAACCTACATGAAATCAAAACACCAGCACAAACTTGTCTGATTACCAGAGACACATTGTCACTGCACAGTCAGCTGTCAATCAGGTGTGGGCCATCAGACAGCACGGACACTAACTATCAGCTACCACAGAGTCACAGCCCTACAACATCAGCAACATTCAGAAGCCATGTCACTTGACATTGAGTTCTAGCCCAATGAATGTGACATTCTTGTTTTACCCTGTGTAATTCTGAAATGTATGTTACAGTAGAAGAATATATGGTTCTACACAAGTTAAGGAGGTTCCAGGATAAGGAACAGCACTGCAAAACACTGGTAGCCAGCTCTTGCAAAAGCCTTATTGAGACTCTCTCCTTCAGTGTTGGAAGGAAAAAGAGGCTTATGTGCTTACCTGATTTCAAGTGCTTTGATTGCTTCTAGCATCTGTAGATACTCTGCAGCTTTCCAAACATCATTTGCTTCTTCCTCACCTTGTACCATTAGCTTTGCTGTATAGGTGAACTCAATTAGGTGACGAAATGCCATGTTACTTACACCTGTGTACAGGTAAGAGAAATGAGTTACCTTTAACAATTCTGCAGCCTCATCTTCCCAAAGAATCTTGCACACTTGCCTGCACACCATTTTGATCCATTTTGATCACAGTACTGTAGTTGCCAGTTTCACAAAGGTCACACCCTTAAATGGCTCCACTGAACGGTCTGGGTTGGAAAAGACCTTTATAATCACCTAGTTCCAACCTCACTCATGTTGGAATAAAAAGTCCTACTAGAGAAACATAGTCTAGAACAACTGTGGAGATTTGCCATGACAAAGATAAAAGGAATGATAAGATGGACAAAAAGCTGTTTCAGTAACATATAAACACAAAAATACTATTCCTGGAGGCTGAAATGCTACTCCAGGAATTTCATTTCCTCCCTGCCTACCACATAAGTATTGTCCCATGTTTGCCTTGCTCTTGTATCCCAGCCAAGGCATCTGCCACTGGCCATCACTGACAGCCTTTTTCAGCTGACCAGAATGGCTTTTCTCTGGGAAAGCTTTTGTGTAGTACTGGTAGTCCTAAAAACATATACAGGGTCTGCCTGACCTTCACTAGCCATGTATTAGGGGAAAGAAGGGGGAAAAAATTATGAAAAAGCACCACATAATCTCACATTTTCCCTTCCAATATATTTAATACTGTTCTCATTTTGATTTTTCTTCAGGGAGGTTTTCTTTCCAGTGATGGTAGCTGTCTCAGGACAACTCAAGAACTAAAATCTAGGAAGTTAACTGCAATAACCAAGCATGTTCAAGTGTTCAAAGCCAGACTGGATACGGCCTTGACCGACCTGGTCTAGCGGGAGGCATCCCTTCCCATGGAAGGGGAGGTTAGGCCTAGATGATCTTAACATTCTATTACTCCAACCCTAAACATTCTATGATTCTATGCACTAACCTCTGCTAAGGATGCTACAATAACTTCCAGCTTGAGCACACAACTCTGAATGTTTTTATTTGCACAAGTCAGATTACCTTCAATCTCCACCAAAGGCTCCTGAGTGAAATCTTGGAAGAACTTGTGGAAGAACTGGCTACAGGCAGCAAGAACTGCCTTATGAGCTTTAAAATGGTGACCTGCAAAGGGAGACAAAAAGTTTGGTTTAAGGTAACACCTTCCTCCCTTCATAGTGCAGAATAAGTGCAGATGCAGAAAAAAATGATGTTTACACCCAGTGTAAACATCTATTCCAGCAGCATATACCGAGTGATTCTCCTTGTAACACAGGATAGTACTGCAGCTGGCTCAACCCTTCACACAGAACCTTGCTGACATTGCTGACCTTGCTAAAGCTCTGCAACTCAACCAGCTGGAGAACTCACTCACTCACTCACTCACTCACTTACTCACTCACTCACTCCACTCCACTCACTCCACTCACTCCACTCACTCGTTTCTTTTTCCAGACATTTAAGAAATGAATTATGGGAAATTTCTATGCAAACTTTTCTTGGTATGTCTTGGGCTCAGCTCTGTATGTCTCATGTTTTTGTTGCTCCTACAGACTGATATATGTTATCACCACCGCCAGCATAAAGACCACAGAACAAAAGTGGTTCTGCTCTATTCTTTCTGTCTTCCAGAGGCTCTATTTCTCCTCTCCAGTGGAGGAATGCACGTTCATTTGGCTCAATGGTACAGGGATAAATGAAGCAACACAGATTAGAACTACACAGCTGCACACAACCACAAACCAGCTCTGAGTTCAACACATGGATTTCGTAATGACAGAGCAGGAGCAAACATTCAGGGCAGGTGCTATCAGTGAAACTGTGGCTGTCCCTGAAGAATACTTTTTTCCTTCCTTTGCTTACCTCCTTCTAATCTGGACTCTGTAGGATCCTTTTTATTCAAGTGAGTTGCTGTTATACTTTTAAAGATCAGGTGCTACTTCTTTAGCTAAATCTGTCCTACTGGACACTGCCTGTATTCCCTGCAGTGTTCATCCACTCTAAGACATGTTTGGAATATAAAGCAGACTTAAATGATCTACCACATACCGCCTTTTCTAAGGAAATAATAAGCACTAGTATCTTCACCATCCTTTTAAAACAGTTCTTATTCCCTTAGAACACATACAAAAGTGTGTGCTTCTACCCTATTTTAAATAAACATTAAAATAGTAGACAGATACCAGAGAAGCTGCTGTGAAAAGTAAATATTATTTCAAGGTGTGGAGTTTTTTATTTAAACACAATATTTGTAAAAAGTTCTCTGCATGCAGTCAGACAGCTCAAGTCAGAGAAAAATATTTAAACAATGTTTTGGGAATCCTTAGCACATTAAATATACCACAGCATTTTCGAAGAGGGCTTCTATCTGAAAACATTTTAATCTCTTGTTTGGGAAAGCAGAAGCAAAATTATTAGTCACTACGATGAAACTTTGCAAGTAACTTGCACACAGGTATAGAACCAAGAATTGGTTCACAGCCCCGTCTGACACCCGACCATGACAAATCCAACAGCACCCCAGCACAGCTTTCAGAATTCTCTGAATACCAACTAGTTCTCAGGCCTGTACATACCATCGACAATCAGAGTGATATCTGTAAACTGGTCCTGCTCACGTTGTTCATTCAGTCTATCCAAAATAACTTTATAGTGTTCAGGGAATTCCTGGATACATTCCATCGTTTCCTCAGCTTCCATGGCAAAAGACCTGGTCTGCAAAGCAAATGTGGTATGAGAGTAAGAATACTGTGCCACTCAGTAAATACTGTGCAGAGTCAGGTTATTATACAAATGTGAACTAACTAGCACTTGGCCAGGACTACAAAACCAATGGAAAAACTGTCTTGCTAACAGGTTTTTTACCTAATGTTAGCTGACAGGTAGGAAATGGCACAGTTAATTATGTGGAGTATTGTCTTATGTGGACACATGAAGAAACAGCCAAAGTGGGTATTTCTTTATCCTACAGATTCAGCAGGGACACACCACCCTCAAAGCAAATACTACAGGGATGCAACATCTCCACTGCTTCTTATTCAACACCACAGCAGCATAACTCAGGATCTTCATACAGTTATTTCTTGCAATCCCACCAATCCACTTGGTTAACAGACAGTTCTTAAAACTTTTATATTGAAGTCACACTTTGCAGCTCATGAACACAAGATGTTAACTTTTTTTAAATATGGATGTAATACAGCAGCAATTTTCAATTTCTGAGTGCATCACAATTGCCAGGGATTTCATCTGCTGTCAAGCTTATTCATCCATCCTACTTACACTTCTTCCTCTGTAAAGTGAAATATTCTTTGCCAGCCTTTTGACATATAATGCTTGTAGGCTGCTAGCCCTTCCTCCCTTACTAACACAATAAACATAGCTGGGGGTGAGAGTTGCAAAGGATCTCAGACCTGGAGAGGTTTAGCAGAACTCTCTGCCTATGGATGAGATGCAGACAGTAGTCTGCTGCAAATGCAGAAGAACCTCAGGAGAGCATCCAAGTGCTTCAACGAAAGCAGTTCACAAATTACCTCCAGGCAAAATTACTTCAGATCCATGAAGCAATGCTCATTTTCAACTCCCACACAAAATGTGGGCTACACTTAGAATGCTGCAGAAAAAAAGAATTATGGAGCTCCTGTTTACAATAGAAAACACACTCCTTGTCTCTAAGAAAAAAGTCACCCAAGAAGAAGTTTTTTTTGCCAAGAGAATGAAATAAGTAGAGCAGAAGCAACTACTTAGGG
The DNA here is from genome assembly GCA_013397555.1 of Urocynchramus pylzowi. Classification (NCBI taxonomy): domain Eukaryota; kingdom Metazoa; phylum Chordata; class Aves; order Passeriformes; family Fringillidae; genus Urocynchramus; species Urocynchramus pylzowi. The sequence goes on along the minus strand of VZRH01003308.1, from coordinate 208,727 downwards.
AAATCCAACCCTACCTGCTACTGCTACATTGACAACATTTGCCTGCAAAAGTCGGATTCGTTACCTAGTGTGCAACGAGCCAATAACTACCCACTCAAGGTAACACTGATTATTTATTTCAGAGTTGTGCAAGCTTGGGTGCCTGGTGGAATTCTACAAATCAAGTACCCAACTATAAAAACTTCTTACTAATTATACATTTTTACCAAGTAAAAGGATTAGTGTTCATTAGTTACAAGTACCACAGTTCTCTAATTAATTAATGGTTAATGATTTTCTTGCTTCCCATGCTAATTAGTCCACATGCTCAGTCCCTCTCTTCTTTTGGATCAGTGGGTTTCTTGGGCTGGTTGCTGCAATCTCCCCCAGCCAGAATTACCCGTTAACCAGATGGAGCTGATTCCAACACAATTGCTAAGTTTGCTTTATTAGTTTCTTCCTTATTTTGGGGTTTCTGCTACATGTCCCTGCGGCCTCTAAATTCTAGATTCTCTGTGTCCACTAACAGTGGTACACCCATTTTCCCAGGCTTTGTGAGCTTGCCCTTAGGTCTGAGCTCACTGAAGTACGTCTTCATAAGCTTAAGAAGGCAATTTTACCCACAAGTAATTTGTTTTTCCAACACTTGGGCATTACTTAGCCATTGTTGGCTGCTTTCTTTATCATGGATTAAATCTCCTTTCTTGTTGAAGAGGCTTGACTGTACACAAAGATCAAACATCAAACAAATCCTTCCTTAAGAAAATTGTACATATTCCATATTTCACACCAGGAACTATCAGGGTCTTCAAGTGGGAAGAGGTGCCCAGCCTGCAGGGGAAGATGAGGTGGAAGGGAGTGGATGCTGCTGATGCTTTCTCTTCACCTCATCTGTAATGGTGGGTCTAAGAGAGACAACCAGAAGTTCCTGCCTTTCTTTCACCATCTGGTATTTCACATAAAGTCTCATGTGGGAGGGTGTCAGCTACCTACTTCACAGTTTAATTCATCTTGCCCATTTTTGACACATTAAAAAAGGGCAGATGACTTGCAATTAAAAGCATAATTCCTAAAACCAAAAATTTGATCTCCAACTCTCATGATTTTCATCTCCCATGGTTTTTGCTTTACTTCCAAACTGACTGTAGGGATGTCTTAAAAGAAACACCCCAAACCTCAAAATAATAGAGCAACCTTAGCCTAGCAAACACAAGATAATTTAAAAAGTTTTTTTCTTAGAACTCTTACAAAATATAGTAAGAAATATACAATTTACGTTAGGCAGTTTATTAATTTACACAAAACTAGTAAAAACGTGAGTTTACTGTGTATCTAACTGCCATTGCAGCATTCATCGAGCATTCTCATTTTAAAAACCTCGGTCATACGCACAAAAAGGCCTGACAAAACAGCACATGTTCAGTAAGAGCGTGACTGCTTTGGAGGAAGGAGTGAAAAGTACAGTCGGGAAAACAAAGCAGCCGAGGAAGACGGACAGAAGCGATCCAAATTCCCACTTCTGAGTGAGTGGGCTCACAGATGAGTGACAGAGAGTGGACCGCTTCAGCTGACTGTGCAATTTCCTTGAAAGACTCATCGAGATACTGCCTTAGCCTTGTGAGCCTGAAACCCTGGACACATTTCATGTGATGTGCGTATGATTCGCCGAGCTGCTTTTATAAATCCGCCTCGGAGAAACACGTTATTGTTACTACTCTTCTGGGCTACATCAGGAGCGCCTCGGATTCCAGGCACAGATGCTGGTTTCCCGCACACGGATCCCAGAGGCGCAGGCGGGGCAGTGCAGGGCAGCTCGGGTGACGCGGAGGAGCCGATGCGGCGCGCCCACAGCACCGCCATCTTGGGAAACGGGGAGCCGCCAGCAGTGCAGAAGCAGCAATATCTCATGCACACTGCCGCACGTTTTCCGCGAACCCAAGGCTCAGGCACGATCCCGATCCCGATCCCGATCCCAGCCCTCGGCCCCGCAGCGCGGACGCGGGATAGGAGCCTCTCCCGCCGGGATCGTGGGCCCAACGGCCGCCAGGCGGCGCCCC
>VZRH01003308.1:187108-206398 GCA_013397555.1 Urocynchramus pylzowi | reverse complement strand
GGCGGTTCCGCCGGGGACTTACCGGGAGCAGCTCCTCGCGGCGCCGCTTCCCGCTCCACCGCCGCCGCTTCCTGCTGCCCGGCACGCTGGAAAGCGGGGCGCGCGCCGGCCAATCCCGACTCGCATTCCCGGCCTGCCCCGCGCTCACCCTCCACGCGACAGGGCGCGCGCGCGGCGGGGGCGGAGCCCGGCGGCCCGTGGCATGCCGGGAGCTGTAGTCCATTTGTGCAGTGTGACGGGTTCGGAGGGACAGAAGCGGTCAGGCTGGAGGGGACCACAGCGGGTCATCTGTTCCAGCCTCCCTGCTCAAGCAGGATCGTCCGGAGCACATGGCACTGGATTGTCTCCAGACAGTTCTTCAGTGTCTGTGAAATTAGACTCCACAGAATGTCTGGGTAATCTGTCCCAGTACTCAGTCCCCTGTGCTGAAAAGTTCTTCCCCATGTTCAGGTGGAATTTCCTGTGCATCACTCACTGCCCATTGTCTCTTGTCCTGTTGCTCGGCACCACCGAGCAGAACCCAGCCCCTGCTCTGCCCCCCCTGCAGACACTGACAGACACTGATGAGGGCCCCTCCAGTTATTCCTTCTCAAGGATGAACGGGCCCAGCTCCCTCAGCCTGTCCTCATCATAGAGATGCTCCAGTCCTTGATCATCTGTTCCTCTTGCAGATGAGGAATGCCTGTGTCTCCCCTTCTAGATGCATTTTACAGTTGCATTGCTGTGCATTCCTTAGTCTGATATGCCGAAATATTTTGGAAGACAGGTGGTGTTAGGGCCACACACCCCCTCACAGGCAGGACTCATACCCACAAGCTTCCCTTCATCCCATGTGCCATCGACTCTGTTACACAGCCACTCTTCCATGCAGTTCCATAACACCGTGTTACTTTATAATTCAGACTGAGCTGTACCCAAAATGAGTATCATGAAGCAGTGTCAAAAGCTGGAAAGTCAAAAGTGCAATACTGCTCAGCAAGTCTCACTCTGTGGTGCCCAGCTGTGCCCCTCCAGCTCCAGGTCCCCACAGCTGAGTGTGGGAACCCAGGGCACAGGGAATGTTTCTCTGTCTGCTCTGGGGTGCCCTGACCCCCAGGGGAGCACTGACTTTGACTCATCCATGGAGAAAGTTTCCTAGATTCAAGATAGACTAGAATCCACAAAAATGTGAAATAGATTATAGAGTAGTGTAGATGTATCACTTGGGTGAGAAATCTAGGTATTGGGATTTTTAGTATGCTGTGGATGGAAGCAAGATGGAGGGCAGAGGGTGCTGTCCTGGGTTTCTTCTTCCTTCTTCTTCATGGGTTTGGGTGGCACTCTGTAACTGGGCAGAAAAGTCTGCATTGTGGGCTCTTTGGGATCAGTTATTGGGTTAAAAGGGAAAATAATCTAGGGGCCAGTTCTTAATTGGATAGTTTAGCCTTAAAAGACCTTGTGACAAGAGATTGTTGGCCCTTTTGCGCCTTGTTAACGAAAAGCTGCTGAACTCACAGTAGTGACTGTAACACAGATAAGAAATAATAAACACTTGAGTCCAAACACGAACTCCCGCCTCAAGTGCTTTCAATCCAGATCCAGAGAAACCCACACTGAGGAAGGAAAGGCCCAGGCAGCACCTTCCAGCTCCAACAGAGCTCCTGGGCTATTTGGCTGAGGCACCTTAGTGAGACAGCAAGTGCATGGCACTGGCTGCAGCCAGCCCCTCTGCCATCCTGCCTGAGCACTGACACTGCGAAACTTGGGTTTCTTTTCTACACTGGAGTCTTCAGGGGACCCCTAGTCATCCAGGTTTCATGTCCCACCACCAGATGGAAATGTACTCATCCAAATAAACCAGTGTAATAATTTAACTTATTAGAACAGACAGCATGATCATCCCTTGGACAGCCTCTAGCTAAAGCTGACAAGAGAAGAGCAGCCTCATGCAGTGGCTCTAATTAGCTTGCCCATGTTAATTCCTGAAAATTGACTTGTTTATGAACTCCATCCCTTTTCCATGGTGCTTATTGCTTAATGGCCTTGTTAACATAACAGTACTATTGATCTTGTCAGTAGGTCTGCTCAGACAGTTATTTGCAATCTAGGAGTTGCCTGCCACACCTATTCTTGTTTTCTGGCACACAACAGTACATAAGAAATGTTGATGCCTTCTGCATTTAAAAATGTATGAAGGTTTGTTTTAAACTAGCAGAGATCTAATTTTTAGTGGAAGAACTATATCTCTGATAGTTTATAATCCAAATAGAAATATTGCTAAAGTGATCACTGTAGCAGAGTACAAAACAAGAATTAAAATTTTCCATTCCAGCACCTTCTACCAGTCCAAAGTTGGTGGCTTTCTTGTTTTTGATTAATGTATGTTTTTTTTCTGACCATTTACTTTTTTTCTCACAGCATTTCCCACTGTATTTCTTTTTTTCCTATGGTTTCCCCTATCTAGTTTTACTGTGAGGTTCGGCTGCAGGTTTTAAATGAACAGTTAATACTTGGTCCTAATAGCTTTTCAAGAATAAAATTACATGGACTAAGCCATGTAACTCTTATGTTCTCCTTTTCCTCTCTCAGAGAAGGGTGTGTCATTTCCCAGCACTACCTCCAAGACTTCCAAGAGCTATGTTACAAACAATGCAATTTAGTTTTAGTAAGTCTGGAAACTACCTGGTTTATAGTGCATTTTATTTACACAAGGAAGAATATGTTAAGCAAACATCTAAAGGATCTTTGTCAATATCTCTAGTTCAACCTGTGTTAGCCATTTATATGCCTAAAAATTACCTATTTTTTTTTCCTTTTCCAGAATCACCTCAATGGCACTAGAGAATCGTGTATTAATTAAAATAACATGGTACATCTTCTGAGTTTGGGAAAATTACTGCAGTGTAGGTGCTCTCTTCTAGCTCCAGCCTCTCACAGCAGCATTGAACAGGGCTGAGAGCATCTGTCCAGGCTGAGCATTGTGAGCCTCTCCCAGGGGGAGCTGTGATGTACCAAACAGCCAAAAATGAGTGCTAAACTAATAGTAGAAAATTGTGAATCACAGGTTTCCCTTCTTTAATAAAGGAAACACCTCTTTGTCTGAGGAAATGTAAGAATTAATAAACTGGAGATGTGAAATCAAGAATTCAGGAGGCCTGCTTATGAGCAACGTTGAGTAGATGACTGTTGTCCAAAAGCAGGTGATTCAGAAAATAAATGAAGGCCAAAAGGGACCATTAGCTCATCTAGTGCAAGGCCATCCACCTGGCAGCCTCTGACCTACATCCAGCTTGCTGGACAGTTCTGACTGGCTCCCAAAACAGTTTTGAAAGCTCCTTAGTGCACTCATGGCACGTCCAGATCTCCCTCATCAAAACCAAATTATTCACCAGGCAGAATACAGGTAGCTGCGATGTGGCCTGTACTGGTCTCTTCTATTAGAAAAATTCTTACGAAATCAACTGCTCATTCCTGTAGTGTTATCAATCATTTGCAAGAAATCTCTGTATCAGACGAGTCAGTACGTCTCCCTTGCACAGGGACTTGTTCTGTGCATGAGCAGGTTTACTGTCACGCCTAGAGCAAGCCAGATGTGTGCTCTTATGCAAGAGGAAAACATTTCTGTGGGGCCCCTTTGATAGGTATGCCGAGGGCAATAGTATCAGTGTCTGTTTGAAAAGTTTTAAAGGAAAATAAACGTGGATTGTGCTTCTGACAGTGTTCTGTTAATCCTCCTTATTTCTTAATTATTTCCAGAGTGAAGGGAAGATATAAGGAGTTAATGGAAGTCAAAATGATAGTGTAACTACAAAATGCAATGCTTGAAAGCTGTAATGAGTAGAATTGTGGATGGATGTAAAAAATATTTAAACCTTAGTCCTGTGACACAAGCGTGTCAGCCTGTTCCTTCGTTATCTTTCTATTTTCAGAGGAAATGTCCAGCTAGGACAGGATGTGCATTTATATCTATGCAGTATTATCTGCTGACGTACAAGCTCCATGCCAAGTCTTATCTACTGTTTACAAGGTTCATATTTTTGTGACCCCAGAAAGAGCAGCTGACTAGTGAAATCAGGGAGATCACTGTCCGTTGAACTCTGCAAGCAGTGGTAGTTGAATTCTAGTTCTTATCTAAATATTTTCTTTTATATAATTTTGAATATCTGGAGGAATAAGCAAGTCCAGCAACTTACTGTCCCTCAGTTTCATAAACTGTAGTGATTTGGATTCTGCAGGATTACAAGAAGCATGCCTAAAGAAATTAGATGTAAAGTACTTAGGCTATGTTTTTTTCTTTTAATCCCATAATATAGAATCATATCTATAAATATAAAATGGGTTGTGTTGGAAGATCATTTCTCAGTATAAATTCAGAAGACTTTGTCTAGGTCAGTACTTGTCTGGAAAATCTCTTAAAGAAAACCTCTGTTCAAAAGTCATCTGTGTTTATTGTTAAAATACATATACACTGGGCAATTTTTGCATGGGTATGCATTGTGCATCATGAGTAGAAATAACATACACAGACATTATAATTACAGATTTTATATATTTTGTTAGTACCTCTTCAGACATGACCCAAATGTCTCACAGCCAACATTTGCAAAAGTATTTTTGTTTTGTGGGGTTTTTTGATAAGCAACAGTGGATACAGCGCATCAAGACATGAAATGTGATGGCTTTTCTCAAGCTCTTTCACAATCCATGAAAATCTACAGACTCTGAAAGAGTTAAATAGTAAGAAAATGTTTTGACCAAGCCCACAACTGTACTTCCATGATAATACATACAGAAACATTAACAGATAATTTTGGGTTACTCCTCTTTCTGGTCAGGTAATCATCCTACAAAAATGTAGACCAATGAATCATATTATTGCTGTGCAAAATTATGTTTGGCTGATAGGGGCATAAAATGTTCACTGTAAACTTTATTCCAGAACCTGGAGATAATCAGGGAGTCATTCCACATGCAATTAAGATAAGATTAAGAGCAATAAAAAGTTGGAAAGCTGGGCAACCGAGAATGCTTCCTGTTTTCTAGAGGAACATTGTTTTCTCTTCAAGAACTTTTTTCTTGTTTTCCCTTCAAGAACTTTTTTCTTGTTTTCCCTTCAAGAACTTTTTTCTTTCTGGCACAGCCTTCCATCCATCAAGTGCATCTTCTGCCTGTGCAAGACAGTGTGTGCTCTGTGTCACACTGACCAGCGCTGTGCTGATTGTAATGTGAGTACTCACTTTGCAGACTCGCAGGTGGAGCAGCTACCAAAGCACACGAGCTACTGGAACACCACCCAGCTTCTGTCTGTTGTGTCACTTCAGCTCTTAAGGCCAGCCTCACACATGATCCACACTGGATGCCTTAAACAGTGCCTGAGATGCTGACTGCATAATGATTTGCCTGAACAGTGGAGACTGAAGTCCTGCGTTGGCTTCAGGACAACTGAAATTCTTCACTTTAATTTTAATTTTCTAATTAATTTTTAATTACAAAATCCTTTAATTTTGTACTTTGTAACTTACGAAGGCAAATAGCTGTGTTAAGGAATTAACAAAAGTTAACAACAACATTTACAAGCAAGAAGCCTTTCCAAAAAGGGGAATACAATTAAAGAGCATTTATTGTTAATTATTACTTCGTGCAGTCATGGGATCACTTTTGCATTTTGTTTTCTGGTCTGTCTCTCTTCCTGAATGCCTGTTAACTGAAGAGAATGTTCAGCAACTTTACTGCCATGATTCTTAAATAATTGCGAATTTTTTTCACTTCACAGTCATATTTTATTTCCTTTTTTTGGGCTCTAACAGGAAATCTGGCAAGGATTATGATGCAGGATCAGCAGAAAAAAACCCCCTACTTAGGTGGTTTTTTGGTGTTGTGTTTTTTTAATTTTTTGAGGGTTTTTTTGTTTGTTTTTTTTTTGGGGGGGGTTGGGGCTTTTTTGAGGGTTTTTTTGGTTTGGTTTGGTTTGGGGTTTTTTTTGGTTTTGTTTTGTTTTGTTTTGTTTTTCCTGACAAGAAAAAGGTCAGAAAATTTCAGCTTGCAGTTTAACAGGCTGGATGGTCAAAGATGGGTGTGGGATGCAGACTCTGGGTTCTATGGGGGATACTACACCTCCTTAAATACAATCCCTAAGACTATTATGTGCCTGATATGTAACTAATAGTCAGTAAATAATACAAGGCATACATGAATAATATTATGAACGTATTCCTGCCAAGAGGCAGACATTAAAAAATTAAACTAGAGGTCAGGTAGAGATTTACCAAAGTAAAATGCCAACCTGGGACTCATCTCTGCTGTAGTTCTATATGAATCCTTACAAATGAGCATCCATGCAAACCCCCACTGACTGAAGAGCTATTGAGGCATTATGATGGCTGTTTCTTGATGGGGCCAGGACTTACTCATCTTTCAGGTTCCACAGGTTTAGCCAATGCTTTTGAAATGGGATGAGGAGACAGTGGGTGTTACTGTTACTGCCTTTAATTAAACAACATGATTTGGAGCCTGTCCAGTGTGAATTCTCAGATGAGCCAAGAACAAGAAGTCCATCCAAATACATGTGAACTTAAAAAATCATGGTAATTTTGTAAAAACAACCAATAGTGGTTTCTTGAATTTTGTAGGGCAGATTTTCCCATGTCTTTGCTATTTGTAGTGATATGTAGTAGTGTGATGGCTGGTGCAGGTGTCTTCCAAATGTGTCCTCAGATAAAAATGTCATCAAATCTTCTCTCACCTCTCTTTCTTTCAAACACTTAGTTATTTCCTCTGCATTGCATTCTGCATCCCTTTTTCTGGATTGTGGTTGCAGTTCTACTACTCTAATTTTGCCTTTTCCAAAGACTGGGAATCCAAAGCTGTAAGGAGAACAGGAAGACTGCCAGTGTCAAGGTATGGCTAATATGTTTGTCAGATATAATGTCTCTGGTCTTTGCTGGCCCATTATCAATGTTATACAAAAGTTATATTTTGAGTTCAAAATTTTACTTCACCTTCATTGTTACTTTCAACAACTGCATCTCTGGAAAGTAAAATACAGGACTGTAATATCAAAAGATTGAGGGCTTCTGTTATACATATTTCATCCAAAATACACAAAAATAACTTTATGTTAGTTAATAAATGTGAACTTTTCATGAGGTAGGAAAAACTTGGAAACTTTCTAGAAGTGCTAAAGCTTTAATAATAGAGTATATAATAGAATCACAGAATCATAGAAGGGTTTGGATTGGAGGGGACCATAAAGATCACCTAGCCCATCCACTTTCATTAAGTCAAGCTACCATCTAATTTAAACCTTCCCTCTTTCAGTTAAAAAAAACCAAAAAACAAACCATTGCCCCTTGCCCTATCACTACCTGCCCATGTAAAAAGTCCCTCTCTCTCTTTTTTTCAGCCCCCTCTAGGTACTTAAAGACCTCAGTGAGGTGTCCCTGAAGCCTTCTCTTTTTCACCCCAACTCTTTCAGCTTGTCTTTGCTGCTGAAGTGCTCCAGCCTTCTCAGTGTCTTTGTGGCCTCCTCTGACCCTGCTATTTGAAAAGAAGTATCATCAACAATCAACTGTCAATATCATGTATTTGAAACCATCAGTATTTTAGTTTGTCAGATTCCATTCCATGTAAGACATCCTCCATCTTGCACTCAGATATCTGAATCTGCCCAAACCCACTGCTAACATCTCTTGCAGACCATAATGATCACAGCCACTTCTGTATTACCAGGAAAAGAGAGCAACACATAGCCACAAAGAGAATTTTAACCAAAAACACATAATCAGTTTTTTAACCACAGTTCAACAATTCTTGAAAGAGAATTTTTTTATATACAAACATGTCTTGTTCATTAGCTGGGACCAGTTTTCACTTCAGTTTTAATGTATTTCACAACAGATAAGCAAAGGACAGACTTGAACTTCCCATCAGGCTAGCTGTATATGGTCACTGAATCCCATGTACTGGGCTGTCTCGACTTCCATTCTGCAGCTAGGGTCAGTGCAGTGAACTGTGCCTGCATGACCTATTGTAAATCATTAACAACAACTTGCTTGTACAGGTAGTTCTGGTGGGAAGTGTTTAAATGTAGTCACCTAGAATGAACCACTGTGAATTTAGCTGATGAATCATTTTCCTCCACATCTCCTAAGGAGGTTTAATGTATATAAAGAGTTTAATAGGGATTTTATGTATTGCTGATGGTACTTCTGAGATTTTGATTGCAATTACACTCTCTTGGAGGCCTGATCTGTTAATGTAAATGCAGTACAACAGAGAGGTTTTTTTAAACCTTCTGTGTGTTCATTGGTCCAGATCCCTAACTGTTTTATGTGTTCACTCAATGAATTGTATTTGAGAGCCTAAAGTTGCCTGCTGAATTCCTGCTGCAACTCTGTCATTCCCATAGAAGGAGGATCATTGTGTGGGATACGAGATCTGTATAGATATCCTGTTTTGGGCACTGCATGACGACATTTGCTTCTTGGTTTACTATGCCAAGCACCAGGAGCCTCAGCAGAGTCACACCAAACTGAAGGAATTCTTGATTTTCCTCTGTGGATCACAGGACTGCCAAGTGTTACTAAATACACTGGTAAAAATACAAAAATGTGGAAGATTTCCTGCAGTTATGATCTTTTGAACCACCTTTTGGGTATCATCAGCAATTTTTTTTTCCTTCAAATGATAAGAGGACCACTGGTTTTTAAGTTTACTGCAGTGACTTGGAGAATTTGTGGACTGATAGAAGTATTGCAGGATAAATGCAGAAAGTAAACAGAGCCTGTAAGGAACTCAGAACAGATGTAGCTATTCAGCAACTAGGGTCTGTTTGCCTTTGTAATCTCTGCAATTATTGTGATTGAGGACACATCTGATAAAACGTTTCCCTTCCTACTTACAGTGTGCTACAGATAGATTCAAGCAGAGAAAGGTACTTCATTATTCTAATGGAATTTCCAAGCAGAAAACCCAAACATTTTGCTACACCAGGGCTCCTTTAAGTCTCATTTTATTTATAAGAGGACAACTGCATGTATCAGCTATTTCTTTGTTCACTGAAACAATCTTTAGGCCTACATCAGAGGATGTCAGCTTTAATTCCTTCCTTTGAGTTCTGGGAAGTGTGCATTTTGTTACCTTATGCTGCGATTTACTTTACTTCAGTGTATCTTTTTGCCCTTCACTTAAGTGACCCTTTGTTTATCAGCATTTATTCATGTTTATTCCTCATAAACTGATGGAAATTTCTTTATATAAGCATTACGTAACTCCAACAGCCTTCTGCTGTTGCCATATTTTCCACTATAAAGTATGAGTAACTACCCTGAGTTGACACAGTTGTCAGAGAAGATTGAGAAGAACCAGTAAACAATTAAGATCTGCAAGTGGACTTTGAATTCTGTGTTTATGACATCCTTCAGTCACAAGAGCAAAACAGGCACTGAAGTCCTAAGGCCTCACAACAGGGTTCATGCTGATCTGTGTTCTGCCCCCATCCTTGCATTATTTGCACGTTTCAAATCTCCTCAGCAGGTGTTACCAGAATGTAATTTCTGAGAGCCACGATTCCTTGTCCTTTGGGATTGTGGCATGGTGTTGGGGTTTTTTACGTATTTTTGGTTTTTCTTTTCCCAAGAAGTATCTATATTACCAATCTAGATAACAGAAACAACAAATGATATTTCTGTGCTCTGATGCTTTGAAAAGTTTGGAACATGTCAGAAAAGGGGAAAGTTTATGTTCAATAAGAAAGGAAGGGGGCTGTTATTTCCACCAGAACTTTTAACCTCCCTCAAAGAAGAAAGAAGGTGAATAGAAATAGGATGATCATTAAAAAAAATTATTGTTTCAAACAGAGGGCTTGTCCAAATTAGAGTTCATAACTTGCCTCCTGCCGTGATATTGGACCAAACTCAACAACTAAGAAAATATTTGCAGTGGAAAGCAAAAATTAACATTTAAGATGATTGTTTCTTTACAAGCTATAGACAAAGGGCTACAGAAGCCTATAAACAGAAAGGGGATTTATGTAAAAAATGGAATTATTAGATTCCTAGACCGTTAATTTGACAATTATTAACAGCTTTATCTATGTTCATAAAAACCTCCTGTGGAAGCAAATTTTTTTTCCACTAGAAACAGTAATGCTTCAGACTGAAGTTTAAGCATATTTAGTTTATACATTTCTAAACCAAATTAATTACATCTATCTTAATCCACAACCAAGATTATAATGTTTCCTATCACTTGCTGTAAGACAGAGGAACTTTTTTCCTCAATAAATATTGAGGCAGAGCAATGATCTAAGGTAGGGTGAATGTTAAAAAGTAAGGTGCTTATGGTTTCTCGCTGTGAACATAGCTGAAGTAATCTTAATATTATAAGGGTTATAATAAATGTAATAATAAATAATATTACATATAGTATTTATTGTCACAGGGATAATTGCTAGCAATAGGTATTTCTCATCTCTTGGTAAGGCATCTGAGGGTCTGCAGGTGTCTCTGCATACTGTATGGGAGGAAATACTAACTTTTCCATAGTGACCACTGTCCATTTCCATCCTCAGTATGCTTTCCACAGCAAGGTACTTGTTTTATATGACAGCTGCTTCAGCTCAGTTTACTCTGCCTGAACTCTGAGTTCTTCAGTACTTGTGAGCTGCATGTTGCAGCAGCACTCATTACACTCAGGTAATACCAGCAGCACTGGCATTACCTATAGTTTATAGGTTCAGCACTTATTAATCAAACCTTGTCCACTTCCTCTCTACAAAGAAAAGGAAAAGGAAATGGAGATGGAGTATGGTGGCTCTAGCTTTCAAAAAGTTGAAGAACTTTTGGGAGGTTCTACAGAGAAAAGTTTGAAAGCAGAATGACATAATGAAGAGCCACTGGGCCAAAGGAGCTCAGTATGCACATGCCCTCAGATGGAGCACAACATTCTCTAAGGCAAATATCAGATAAAGCACACGAGAAAAAAACTGCTAGCTCAGCGTTTTTGTAAATAGAGAAGTACCTTCCCCCCCTCACTGTGGTAACCACTGTGTTCAGAAAATAATTCCTCAGCCCATCCCCCTCCTCTGACTGTACCATTACCTCCAGCTGACTGGGGTGTCTGACAAAATGCATAACAAGATATTTGAAGTCATGATAGTAAAAATGCTTTGCTATTATGCACAATAAATGGTTTCCACTTGGGATTAGTTAATGGAGAAATGTTTTGGGTACTTTTTGCTCGAGGGGTTTCCTTTGCTTGCAGGGTCGTTCAGAAAAAGCTCCCTGAACTTTGAACCGTATCTGCAAAGTGAGATAAACAAGAGCCATATAAATACCACAGCCCTTTTCCCCACACTGTTTCCTTCTGCAGCGGAGCCAGGCAGAGCTGCCAAGAAGGGGGAGGAGGAAAGGGTAAGTGTGCTGGGTTTACAGTGAAAGAGCTTCATGACTTAAGATTTGGCAGAGTGTTTGCTTGTTTCTTTGGCTGAAAAGGCTGACTGTGGAAATTTCCATTGGAAACTAAGTTGAAAGTTGAAATATGAAGAGAAGTATAAGGCAGGACATGGGTCTCCTGCAGCTCACAGGGAGGACAGCTGTTGCTGGGCGCTGCATGCCAGGGCTGCAGAAGGCTGCTGTAAACGCAAGGATATTAAAATGTCATGGGAGTCTCATGTGTTCATAATGGATATAAAGGCAGGCTGCTTTCCTGATGTGTGGAAAGAATGGAAAAAGGCTGTGTTGGTATATACTGGACCACAGTTTAGTCTTCAAAGTACTTTACCTAGAACATTGGGAAAGAACTGCCAGGGACAGCTGGATTTCACCAATGCAGCAACAAATCACTCTTGTTTTAAAAGGTCAATTATTATAAATCCTTTCGGCTATGACAAGATGGATGGAAGATGTATTATTTATCAGAATTTATTGTTTCCAAACTGTTTTGTGGTCACTGTCTAACTTTGATGTAAGTGAAGTTGTACAATTCCACAGCCTAGGACATGATGGGGAACAGCCTTATAATTTTATATGTTTATAATTTTAAGTATTTCTTGATAATGTGTATTTAAGCCAAATACACATTTGAGATGTATTGAGATGTTAATGGAATAAAATGAAAAGGTAATTATAGAATTTCTTATATGCTTTGATTTTCATAAACATTAACTGGACTAAGTATGGATATGAGATTTTTTAAGATCTGAGGAATCCTGAAATTCTGGTTTTTGCAAAATTTTTTCTAGTGCCTGACTTCTTCATAGGTTTTTCCTAATGGGATCCAGATACTCCAGACTGACTTGTAAAAATTTTGAAGTCTTTTTTATTTTATTTTATGTTCTGTAGTACTTACTGTGTACTGAAAAGCGCTGTTGGTGTGTGTACTTTTAAGACAGTGGAATTACTGTGGAATCTGGAGTGAACTGGTCTAGATTCTTCCTGACATAAACAGGCTTACCACAATTTATTTTAAAAAACAAGAAATAAGGCCACTTTAAAATCACTGGAGTGTTAAAAATGGTCAGAAAGAAATTACAAAGAGAAAGATTAGTAGTACTAAAAAAAATTCCAGTTATTCTGGATGTTTACTTTGTAGCTGTTCAAACACAATAACAAAAAACCACAAAAACCTTCAAGCACCACAAAGAAAAAAACACCTGCCTCTATTACAGAGGAACTCTACTGAAAAACCAAAGAAATTGAACAGTAAACAAAGAGCACAAATTTATGCTTACAGGGGTTTGTTTCTTTTTTTGTCCTTTTTATTTTTTTTTTTTTTTAATTGAATGGAGCCAGTATGCTCCTGTGTTTTCTTCTGGGAATTTCAGAGTCTGAACTTTGTTTAGGCATTGGCCTTACTTTGTTTATTTTCTCTCTTCTCAGGTAAAGCCCAGCCATGTGGGCAGGTCTGGGGCTAGTTCTGGCCCTCTGTCTCCTCCCAGGAGGAGGGGCAGAGATCCAGAACTGCCAGGAGCCCCCAGAATGGCGTATTGGGGAGGAGGACCCGATGTGGAACTCCAGAGGCTCGGTGACAGTGGTGGCTCTCCTCCAGGCTAGCTGATTACTGTGCTTGCGGCAGGCTTCCAGGTAAGCGTGGATCTCATCCTGGTTTTGTTATCCAGCTGAGAATGCTGCCTGTGCCCTGCCACAGATGCACTCCATGAACTCTAGCTGCCCCAAATGCCACCATCACAGCTGGCATGTGTGACCCAGTGACCTGGCTCACTATCAGCAGAAGGGTTCTGTGCCAGTGGGTACGATTCTTTATCTCTTGACCTACTCCTGACTGGCAGATCATGTTCTCCAAATTAGGTTTACAACATAATAAATAGTATGATCAACTTGACATTAATGAAACCCAAATCACAGGAACACCTGACAGAAACAGCGACAGATGATTAATGTAGCAAAAATCGTGAAGCCAGGAAATATCACAATTCTTCAACATGGTTAGATCACCTGAAATAGAGATCTGTGATCACTGGTTTATGTAAGATCTGTAGGGGGAAAAATAAATCAAAATATGTGCTTTTAATGTGGCTTTTCAGCCTGTGTTCAGAGATCCTACATATATTTAAAAAATCCAGAAGTGAAGGTAAATAGCGTCCTTTCAAAAAATTGATTAAGCATTCAAGGAAGTCAGTGTTAGGTTTTCATCCAAGACCTGGGACATTGGTACTCTATTTTCTAGAACTTAGTCCTTGCAAATAATTAGCTATCATGACAGTAACAATAGTAATAAAATAATTTCAAGCAGAGCCAAACAGGAATTGCATAAAACTTTTATCTTTGATTAATTTGGGAATTGTGAAATTATTTTGGCTTAAAAATTCATAGTACCAGTTTCAGATTTGGATTTTAGTCACAGTGAGAGCACCGTAGTTTGCCCCTCTAGGCTGCACAATTTACATATTGTAATAGGTTTTGCAAGTTTATTAAGAATTTGATTTAAAAACATAGTGGTAAATCTGTGGCTCTGTCAAAGTTAAAAGTGGGCTTTGTGTTTGGCTTTCGAGGTAGTTGGGTTTGGTTCTTGCATTTTAGAAAGAATTTAAAGAATCTTCCACATTCTAGATTATTTCCTGTAACTGAAAACCAAAAGTTTTCTAGAGCAGTTCCATAGGAAAGATACAAATGAAAGGGAAGAAACTCCACATCATACATCTGTAATAAAAGCAAGATGGAGCATATTAACTTTTATGTCAAATCTCATGATTCTCTAATGATTTATGGTCTTGCTTCTTTAATTCCCACTAGTTTGGAGGACCTGCGAGTAAAGTTAGAGAATGAAGGATTGGTCAACATCTCGTATGTGGTTGTCAACCATCAGGGAGCTCAATCCCGGAGGGAATTTCACCTACTAAAAGAACGTGTTTCAGACTACATTACTGTCTACCAGCAAGATGAGCAGCAAGAGGATGTCTGGACTGCTTTAAATGGAAACAAGGATGACTTTCTCATTTATGACAGGTGCGTGCTTAAGAGACAAACATGGGAAAATATTTGCATATATTTTGAGTAATGATTTGCAAATCCCTATATTGTTTCATTGATGTGCAAATAACAAAGACATCATGCTCAACTTCTAAGTTAAACTAAGTTAAGTGCTAGTATTTACTGGAAAAACAAAGTTGCAAAAGCAAAATCTGTTTTTGCATAAGTAATTTTGGAATAATTTTTTTTCTTTATAATTACTATGGATTTATACGAACATAAGTGAGTGTAAAATTTTTCAACATGTTCATGGTTTTATAGTGCTTTTATTTTCAGATAACTTCATTACATCCATGCATGTCAAAGTAGAATCTTTTATCTCATGGAAGCTTTTTGATGAGAGTTGTTGAAAATGCCATGAGGACATAAGGAAAAAATAGTCTTTAGGTGAAACTTAAAACTTCAGAAGAAAATGGCTTTTTGATATAGGATTCTGCCACAAGTATATTTTGGCAGCACCAGTAGGAACTGTAGTTGAAATCCCAGTTTTTCAATTTTGATGTGATGGTAGTTACTTCAAAAATCCTACACTTGAAACATGTATATCCTTGTTACTTTATATTACTGTAATGAACATTCCAAGTTCATACTAAACCATAAATAAGCTTAATACAGAGTTAGAAAGTTACTCTTTTTCTGTAATGTGATGAATTTAAACGAATTAGCTACATTAGGTTTGTGGGATGAAACTAGCAGTGGCATGAACTATCTTGAATGTTACATCAGCAAATATGCCCTAGTAAGGAAGGCTAATGTCATACATTAGACAAACAGAACAAACAGTATACAAACAGAGCAGTGCTGTATTTTGTCTGGGAGGGGGCCCAGACACCTTGTCCAGAGCATTTGAAAGGCTGACCAGTTCTGTGCTGTCCACACACAGGGTATGTGTACATTATGAATTGGCTTAGCACTAGGCTGGCCATGATCCATGAACATGAGTCTGTGTTCTTATTGTGCCTTAGCCACGAAAGCTTTTCCTGCTGCTGGTCCTAAATGTGCAGTCCACACATGTGGAGCTAAGGCCAGGGGACTGTGTGTTGGCACTGAACGAGCTGCCCTTGTGTACAGGTTCTGCATTTTCTCCAGCTCCTTTGAGTAGATCAGTTGTGCAGTCAAGTGCATATGAGAACATTCAAGTGCAGACATGGGGCAAGCAAGCAGGCACCATAACAAATTTATTTTATTGTGCACCTCATGCACAATAAATCAGTAATGCAGGTGCACCACAGTGCCCATCCCAGTCAAAATACCTGTCAGGGTGCATAAAAAACACATGGTAAGGATGCAGCAACCACTCTGCAAAGAACCCTTCTCATTACCCCAATGGGTCTGTAACGAGTGCACCTCTGCCAGTCTTCAGTGCCACTAAAGGACAGGCTTGGTCTGGCAGTGCAGCTACCACACCAGCCAGAAATCATGCTTCACATCCTGGCCAGTGCAGGTGAGCAGGCAAGCATTTGTAAGGAAGATACTGGATTTGCCTGTGAACTGGAACAGAAACACTCCCCGTAGAACTATAAAGTGTAGGTGGATTTATGCAGGTAAAGTGAGATATCATAAGAAGAGAGATTTAGTTGTAGGTATTTGTAACCACAGAGTTCTTTCTCTCCTTAGATGCGGCCGTCTTGTGTATCATCTGGGTATGCCCTACTCCTTCCTGCATTTTCAGTATGTGGAAGAATCTATTAAGATTGCATACTGCGAAAACAAGTGTGGAAACTGCTCTTACATGGTATTTTCTTGTCTCATTCTGTGTATAATAGAAAAGTGGATTTGACTGGTATTTAAAAAAATATTTCAGTGTGATTAATCCAAAAATATATGATTTTGAATTTACACATTTCATGCATCTTGACAGATAGCTTTTAAACATTTTTCTAAGTGAATGAGATTTGATTTCTAATAGACTGACTGATTATTTGAATTCCTGTCCTTGATAGAAATGCAAGTAATTGTCAGAAATGTAAATGCAATCTTGGAGAGTAATTCTGTTTGCAGAACTGTAGAGGTAGTGAGCAATTAACTACTCTAATTTTGTGGAATGGGTAGGTACGTAATTTTTTTAAAACCCAGGAATCAAACTCAAGCTGGTTTGCATTACTATTCATTGTAGTTTGCATTTAAACATAGTCTACAAGAGTTATTTTTAAAAAGTGATAATGCAAGGTGACAAATTATTGTTACTGCTATAAAAGACAGGTAGCTTTCTTTAATGAAATATTCAAGACCAGAAATACTTCTAAGGATTATCAAGAAATGTACATACTTCATGGAAGTTTAACAAAAATAATGATTTTTGATCCCATTGTGCAGCGTTCTAGCTAAATGTAGACCACAGACAGGTCAGATGTAGGATCTAGGATAAGAATACTTGTTATTAGCAATTACTGGAATTATAATTGCTAAAAAGCCTGTCTAGTTGACAGTGGTGTGACAGCACAAGGCTATTTTTGATATGTTCATACATTCATCAAAATAGCACAAATAACTTAAAAGTGCCTTTCATGCTCTGCAAAAATGTCAGTTAATATTTTACAACTAGATTAATTGAATACAGTGCCCTGTATTTAATGCAAGCATCTGTTTTGCAGGAACCTGATATTGATGGTGTATGTGAAAACATCACTAAAAAAGCAGTTGAAGAGCTGTCAGAGATAGAACCCAAGCCGACAGATCAGCATTCCCATCCCAGCCTGCACAGACACGGACACCACCACCGCCGCCACCACCACCACCACCATCACAAGGGCAGTGGTGATCCCAATCATGAGAGCCACCAGGCTGCTGCTGAAACCGAGAGACATCATCCTCACAGCGGCTGGCGCCACAGGCTGTTTGGCCGTCACAGGCACGATCAGATAGGTAGTCAGGAGCACGTAGACACTGCCCCTCCAGGAGAAATTGTGGAAACTCCACAAGATAAAAAACTACGAAAGAAAGGGAAAAACAGCTGCAAAAACCAGTTAACTTGAAATTGGCAGACAGGATCAGACTCTACCTCTAGTAGCTGATCCTGTCATTGTCGACACCTTCTGTTTGAAGAGCTAGGGAATTCTGTCACCTGACAGTGTCGTGGAGCACTACCAAATTCTTGCAGGTGACACGGGCAGCTGGCAGCAGAGGACGTCACTGAGTCTTGACAGTGCCGTCTGCTCTCTGCTGCCTGACATTCATCACCAGCAGGAGCAAGTGAAACTAGTGACACCTGACAGTGACAGGAAAAGGCGAGGAACTGATCCTGAAAAACAAACTAAGCACCTTCCAGAAACAAGGGAGTCACACTGATTCAGTTAATGTAGTTGAAAGAGCAGAAAAATGAACAGATTAAGTGTTTTTATTGCCCCATATTCAAAATTGTGCTGACAGGTATGGGTATATTGCAAAGAAGTGTATTTTTAGAGCAGCGCTCTTAGAATGATTGAATACCTGTCAAATTCCATCAGTGAAAATCTTCATGATTTAAAGTAATTTGGTTGACCCCTAGTTTGTTTTTCAGTTCCACTGGGAAGGTGTCTGCATTCTTGATTAATTTGTCTTTCTTGTTTCTCTTCTAACATTCTGCTTGCATTTGTGAGGACAGGAGCATAAACTATGACCTAGGGGCTCCTGTCTGATGTTTTGCAATCAAGAACAGAAGATAACCAAGACAGATATTTTAATCATTTTTTATTAAAAACACAATAGATAGTTGAGTTTTTTTTTTTTTCCTAACCTGGGGATACAAACCATGTACAAGCAAAACTTACTCCTAAACAATGTGAGAGTAATTCCACATAAAAAATGTAATATACAGACAGTAACTGCTTTATTTTTAAGTAACAGATTGATATACTTAACTTTCACAAAGCTTTCTTAACAAAGCTAAGAGCTTTGTGGCTCTTAGATACAGTAAGAGAGTCCATTAATACATATTGCTACAGCATGTAAAATCCTACTAAACCAATTAGATCATCCTGAAGTGAGAAGTAGAGTCAACAACTGAGAGTCAGAATCAAAAAGAGGGTGGGATGAAACAAGTTTAATCTTGGTGCAATGTTGATCTTTGTTTATAACAGTGCTGAATTTGATAAGTCTGTATCAATTAGCAATCTGTATCAATTAACATAATATACCACTTAAAGTTGTGTAACTTCTCTGTCTATAGCCTAGCATTCCTAATGTTTGATTAACTGAATGGAAGTAAAACCAGTTATTTGAAGGATTCGTGGATGAAGAAGAGAATATTAATGAAAAGAAAACTGCTATGAAAGCATGCACCATAATTAATGATGGTTTAATAGGGAAATTACTGCTCCTACAAAACCTGAATCTTTTTATTGTGAATGCTGATTAGCAGGAGAGTAGCTTTGAATATACACAGAATGCATGCCTTTGGAATGTTTGACAAGAGTGTTTTCAATAAAACATATTTTCTTCATATCTTGTTTTTATTTTGAGATGCAGAATTTGAAACACTGAAATACTTCAAGTCATTTACTCAGAATCTCCTCCGTTTGAAGGGCAGGTCTTGGCCTTTATTAAGACGTTGTTCCAAGTCTCTTATGGTGTTTCGGAGAATCTCAATTTCCTTGTTTTTCTCTTCCTGGAGATGCTGCAGCTTCTGTAAAAGTGCAGGCAAAAGCTTCATTCTTAAATATCACATAAAATGATGTAAAAATACATTTTGATACTGCAAGTAAGCCATATTCTAATAAGAATATTTTCCTCAGTATTTTATATCACAAAATTACAAAAACTATTTCTCCAGAGTCCTGTTTTTCTGCCATCCCAAAGTCTTAAGCCTACCAAAAAAAAAAAAAAAAAAAAAAAAAAAAAAAAA
>VZRH01003308.1:139876-168470 GCA_013397555.1 Urocynchramus pylzowi | reverse complement strand
AAAAAAAAAAAAAAAAAAAAGAAGGAAGGTACACTAGCTAAATGACAAATTAAATCTTCTAAAATGTGTATCATTCAGTGAATCTGTGAAAACCCACACAATCTTCTTTTTTCACTATTTCTTGCTGTCTGCAACTCTTTCTCCAGAATAGCCTATGTTCTTCTGAGCATAACTGGATAGTAAAATACTTAGCCATATGGAATGGAGGTAGCCAGTTCCAGTGCTTTGTTGTGTAGACTGGTATGTGCTGTTTCCAAGAGGAAAAAAGCCCCTCATATGTCATTAGAATCTGAGACCTTTGCAGTCATTTAGCTGCTCCGAACAACCATTTTGTTTTAAAAGTTTCAACCATCAGCCAAGCAGGAGGGAAAGCTTTGATTTGTAGCACAGCTTGTTGCTCTTTTTCTGACACAGATTTTTTTTCATAGATCACAGAATCACAGAATGTCCTGGGCTGGAAGGGGCCTTAAAGATACTGTCCCTGGTGTGGCCAGGGACACTTTCTGCTGGGTCAGGTTGCTCAGAATTCCATCTAGCCTGGCCCTAAAGACTTCCATGGATAGGACAGCCTCAGCTTCTCCAGATATGTATGTATCTATGGCAAAATAGAAATCAAATACCTAGACTAAATAATTTAACTACATCAAAATAAAAGTTTAATCTATGCTACAGGGAAGAGAATGTCTATCTGTATTCAGTTACTCTTGTGCCCTGAGTTCTTAGGTAGTCAAGTATTCTTCATTAGAGTGTATCAATGTCATCCATTTGAAGCCACTTCCATAGAGAATGTAATTATGCAAAACCAGATTCTTGATCTTGCTGAAAATCTTGAAGTCATTAGTATAATTTTATCCTCAGATGATTTTCACTTTGCAAATTACTATTTATACTGCATCCATGTCAGCATTCCAATCATGTCAAATCTCCATCCTGCAAGCCATGGTGGAAGGCTACAAAAACTCCCAGTCTTTCTTGGAAGCATTTAACAGATATTCTATCCACTTTAAGCAGGATATGACAAAGATAACTGATGAATCTCACAGATGAAGAATAATAGAGAAAGAAGAATGAACTCAAGAGAAGTAATTGTGTTGCTTCCTGGCTTTTTAAGTAATCTCACATGTACTCCTGTGCTTTCCCATCTACAATGCATTTATCTTTCTGTTGTATGCTGATGGGTCAAACTATTACAATTTCAATTTTAAGCACAAATGTAACAATTATGTTAATAAATTTACAATTTATCTGTAATTCTGGATCTCCTGTACTTTTAAAGTAATGCTGACTTTCTGACCTAGTTTTTTTGTACACCTAAAAAAACCAGGGTGGTAGTGAGTGTTTAAACCCCACAAACATCTGGCAAGGAGCATATTATCTGAAATACATTTCTCTGAAATCGCAGAATATTCTGAGCTGGAAGGGACCCAAAAGGATCACCAACTCTAAAGTGAATGCCCCATATAGGCATCAAACCTATGATCTCAGTGATGTTAGCACCATGCTCTAGCATTACACCATAGGATGTTTTGTTGGGGGGTACATTTTCCAGTGATTATCAAATCTTGTCTTATTGATCCTATCTGAAATTGTCCATTTGGATGATATTTTCTTTGTTTTCTTACTTTTCCCTCCATTGACTATTATGCCTTCTCCTGTGGCATGTAAACAGCTGGGGGCAATCTAATGAGAAAGGAATACTTGTGCCTTTTGCATCATTTACTACATCATTCCCTGTGGAATCAGGAATGTAACTTGTAAAGACATACATGTGTCTATTGTATTTCTGTTTATGACAGTGCTCAATTTCAGTGCCAAGCTGAAAGCATGCATTTTACTTCTAAATAGTCATTTAATGCATTCCTCAACCAAGTAAATTCAGAAGGTTGTTGGAATTGATCAATTGGTGATTGGTAGAGATCAGCTAACTAAAACTAACCACATTCAAAAGAGACACAACTTTGCCATTATTTATACTATAAAATCAAGAGAGCATGTGTCCCTGGAGCTTTTAATAAAATGGGTCATTCTTTGCCTAGTCTGTTCTTGGTGTCTGATTGTGACTACAAAGTGTATGAACCCTAGCTAAGTAACATTTTGCATCTTCAAACACAGTAGGTTTATAAATCTAATTGCAGTTAACACAGGAGCTTGTCCAGAGTTGCACATTATTCCAGCAGTAGTTTGGCTCAGAAAATATCACTTAAAATTTTCATGGCATTTCAGGGCACCAGTAAATCTTTCTCATTCCACCAAAAAATATGTTGTGAGTTTCCACCACATAGTTAAAAACTTGGCTTAAGGAACCCCACACAGCTGGGCCACAGGTGGATGACTGGATGCTCATAATGATCTCTGGGTAGCAACCATATCTCAGATGTGCTCAGATTCTGTTGAAGAAGGGTTGGACCTACTCATTTGGTAGCACAGTTTTAGCTAGAAATCATGTTGTCTTTAGTAAATTTTCAAGCCTGAGCCTTACTCTTCCAAGGAAAGTACATTTAGTAGGGTCACAGAATTAGTTTCTGAAGGAGTTTTTCATTCAGAAGGGCAAGTATTTCCTCTGTAACTTGAGACTGTAGCACTGTACATGCTACACAGATAGCTGCTGGGAAATAATCTGAAAAGTTTTAGTATGAGGAAGTTAACTGACACTGTATTGTTTTATAGTTTATGTCCTTCTAGTACAATATTGTAAGGTTTTGTATTCAAGGGAAATAATATATATTAAAAAGAAAATTCTGTTGAAGTTACTACTGAAAAAAATAAAAAAAGAAAAGAAAAAAAAAAAAAGACCAGTTTCCTGGCATGTCTAGGTCTCAGGTGTCTGTTATGGAACAGATTTCATTTCCTTCAGTACGAGCTGAAAAGCAGACCAGGGACAGTAGTGGAAGCATCATTTGTAGCATTGTGATGGGAAGCTATAGAAAGTTGTAAGCATAAGCTCATCAAATTTGCTTTTACTCCCACTAAGCCTTCTGCAGACTTTTGTTTCTTCCAGTGTCAAGGAGGGGAGTTCACCTAAGTTCTCTCACAAATTACCACATGATGTGGGATGATCTGCTTTCTCAGACTAATTGCAGGAAGCTAATGTATCATTAGTCAGCTAATTTTCATATATTAGGGTAAAGAAGCTTATATTATGCAAAAGAAATACCAAATACTGTAGTGATAAAAAATTAGACATGTCAAACAGCGTGCCAGTTTACTAGATGCATCGATTTTAGTAACTGCATTGGCTTATCATGCTGACTGCTGGCAGCTGCTCTGCTGTGCCTGTTTCTCTGACACCACTGGTACAGTTTCTCTTCTGCTTCTGCATGTTACCTACTCTAATAGCCCTGATTAGAGACGATAAGAAAGCACTTGCTCAATACAGTTATGCCAGAGTGTTTAAGTAATATAGTAATCATAGAAATGGATTTGGACTACATCTTGCTTCTCTGTGGCCTGAAGGCATGGTTTCTATGGCAGTTAAAGCACTGGCTGTGTATGCAATTAATAATGATTAGTCAGAGAGAAGAATTTGTACTGCTAAATTACATTTAGACAGAGTCAGTTCCAAGAGAGAACTATATCCACTTGTATCTCCTCAAAGTCAATTGATTATAAAAGCTGGTTAAATTCTTACCAATTCCACCATATCCGTGAAATAGGTATTCTGAGTTAAACTAAAAAATTTGTATTACAAAACTAAGATTCTGTAGTGTTTACTTCTTTTCCCACCACCCAAGTTTGCATTTCTTCTGTAATAAAAATAGTATCATGCTCCAAACATTTTCTCCCTTTTCCTCTCAGATCAGGTAGTCTGCATCAGGCACACCCGGTAATAGGACCCTGAAATAACAAATCTCAGTGCAGGAAAGAAAGTTGCCTGTAGCTAAATGTTGTATAGTTTGAAGTTGCTTTCTGAACCAGAGAATTAGTTCCCATTCGTACAACTATACTGATGCATTTATAATTGTATATACTAAACTGTAAATGATAGTAAAGTGTTCCCAACAGAGACTGTCATTAAATCTAAGGATTTCTAAAATCATGCCAGGTCTAAAGAGCACTCAACTCTTCTTTAATACTTCATTTTTAAATAGAAAATATACCTTTTATAATATAATTTTTCGTTCAGACTGAACAGCTGTCATAATCTGCTGATCTCACTCGCTGTATCGTAAGTCAGAAAAAATATTTCACCCTAAGTAGTAAAGAATAGTAGTGTAAGTCATTATGTTTGACAAAATTATTTCTTATCTTAATGGAAACTGCTATAGATGACACTTTTTTCAGTCTTTTGTAACACTAAGCCTTGTAAATTTATGTTTTCTTTGATGGATAAAAAGAGCCTCAAATCCAAACTTTTCCAAACCAAGTTTTGGTTTGGTTTGGTTTGTTGGTTTCTTGCTGACACCAACAGACAGACAGCAGAGCAACTTGAGTCCTTGCTTTTAAGAACCAACATGGTTTCTGAATAGAGATACTAGGACAGATGAGACTCTGCCAGGTAATCTATTAGCAAAGTGTCATTCTAAGAAAGGGAACTCGTGCAGGCAGTTTACTTGCAGGTTGGCCAATGCGTTTGAGATGGGCTTTAAAGTGTAGGACTTTGGGGGTGGGATCCAAAATGGACAAGGTTACACCATTGCATCCAATTAGGAAATAGACCAGGCCAACCAGAGCAGTGACAAATGTTCCCTAGCTGCCTTCAAAGGTAAGAACCAAAAGGTCAGCCATTTCAAGAGGGGTGTGTGTGTGTGTCTGTGGTTGTGGTAATTCTCCTGCACCCCTTCTGGGAGACCAGCATGCCCAGTTACCTCCCTGGAATGCTTGTACACCAATGCATGCAGCACAGGGAATAAAAAAGCCTTCTATTATGTATTATGTATTATGCTTGGCTGGGTAGATGAGGGGAGAGCAGTGGATGTTGTCTACCATTTTCTGCTAGGATTTCTGCTAGGCTTTTTCACACTGTCTCCCATAACATCCTCACCAGAAGCTCAGGAAGCATGGGTTGATGAGTGGACAAGGAGGTGGGTTGAGAATTGACTGGCAGAGCTCAGAGGGTTGTGATCAGCAGTGCAGTGTACAGCTGGAGGCCTGTGTTCCCCAGGGCTCAGTACTGGGTCCATCTAGTTCAGCTCATTGATCAGTGACCTGGATGAAGGGACAAGTTGATCAGATGATGAGATGACAGGCACAGGGCTGGGAGGAGTGGTTAGTACTCCAGAAGGTTGTGTGAGACCTGGACAGGCTGGAGAGTTGTGTGGAGAAGAACCTAATGAAGTTCAACAAAGGAAAATTTGCAGGGTCCGGCAGCTAGGGAAGAATAAACCCATGCACCAGTAGAGGCTGGGGCCTGGCCTGCCCATCACAGGATGTTCCAGCAGCATATAAATGGGCCAGCTAAACTGGCAACACATCTTGGCCAGCTCTGGGTGCAACATGTTCTATGTCTCCAAACACATCCATTAGTGAAAACACTGATCACATATGGCATTGTTTCTATTCTAAGAAAAGTGGCTTTATGCTTCATTCTATGAGAAATACTTGATTTCTCCTAATAAAACCTTTTGTTCCATTTACAAAAAAAATTATTTATCTGCAAAAAAAACCACACTGTGTCCAGACAGATCAAAGACAATACATTTATTAAACTTTGAGAAAAACAAACAAAACACTAACATAGAGAAAGTTAAATAGAAACTGAAAGACATCTTCTGACCGGCATATCATGGCTTGTGTGACCAGTAGAGTACCAAAATGACATTCTGAGTTTGACTGAGGTATTTAACTATTTTTGGCAATAGAAACAGAGTAAGAAACTTCTTTCAAACACACACATAGGCATTACTTGCATTAGTGTCTATCATCTATGAAATTTTAAATGAAACTAAATAATGTAGCTGTTAGAAAATTATAGCAGCAAATTAGCAGAATATCTAATGCACATTTACCATAAAGTACGTGCTAAACTTAAAAATCCCACCCAGTAGTTGGGCCCAGTTGTGTAGCACTTGGTCACAAAAAGAGCATCAGTGAGTTCAGTTGGAGAAATCATAAGCAAGACCTGAATTTGCTGCACATCATACACTTCTGCTCAGGTCAGAGTAAAGAAATGAATGTTCCTATCTGCTTTCTAAGAAGAACCCTGCTGTGATGAAACCATGGCCTAGGAAGGTAACTCCTGAAACAGTAAGAGTTAATTGCAAAGCTCTGTCAGGTTCTTAACATATGCAAGAACAAAGAGAGCTTCCCCACTGAGTTTCAGTTTTCTCTCCTTTCTTTCTGAAAGTCTGCCTAACACGGTCAGAGGAGATGCTGTTAGGCTGCAAAAACAAAAACCACGTTTGAACAATACTGCACTTGATCCCCTTGTTCCACTGAAGTATTTTAATCCTGGTATATATTTAAAAATTAACTGCTGGCTAACTTCTGAAGTCCTTAATTTATTTTTTTAAATAAAGACTTTATGTGGCACAGACTAATAAATGTAATAATGATACCTTTGGCTCTGGAAGGGCTTCAGAAGTTGGTCAAATATGAAGATACTATGCTGCTAAGTTATCAGAGCTTATTCACGTGTTCTCAAAAATATTCAGTGAAAATTTAGTTGCACAGTGTTTAATACTGTGGTCAACAAGATTTTGTTTATAAAAAAGTATATTACTATTAACATTAACAAGAATTTGATGAGGAACAGAATAACTTGCCCAACTGTGCTGTATATTTTAAAATTTTACATAGCACTTTAAATTTTAAGTATATTTCTATAATAGTTACCGTAAGAAAGTAATAGAATCAGTTACTTTTAAGTTCCTATAATATTCCAAAATCTTTATATAGGTTTCTTTGGAGGTATAAAATGGCTCTGTAAAACCCTATTTTTTCTTTTAACTGTGAACAAAATTTTAAAAAACAGAAAACTCCTTTTTAGGACTGCAGCAATTACATTACTTAAATGGGTCACCATAATTGAACTACAATATTTGGTGTAATAGAAAACATTTATGGTTTTATGACCAAAGTATTAAAATATATTTTACCAATTTATATGAATCAAAATAGATGTGTTATTTAGTCAAGCTACTTTTGTGTTTTCACCTATATGATCAATTCCCAACTATTGATATAAAGATCTCTGCCAACAGCAGTTTTTTCTGAATTCTTACACTTTAAACCACCTGATTTTTAGCTTTATCAAAATGCACAATTTACTGTACATTAAACAGTAATTTCAATGTTTAATTTCACAAAAATCAACACCCACAAGAACAAGACAAAACAGCCTCAAGACAAATTCATAGATAATATTTACAGAACACAATAGGAATATTTTGATGTATATTTTACGCTGCAACATTTCAGATAAAATTATAGGAACCACAAAAAACTTTTAGACTTCATTTTGGTTTCAGCATACAAGCCCAAAACTGACTCTCTGCTGTGAAACACTATGCACACCTAGTGAAAAAAAAAGAGCTATGGCATGATTTTATTCAGCTGGTCTGTGCTCACATAGCCACAAGAGACGTTGAATTCCTTGTCTGGCACGGGCAGTGCGGTGGCATTGAGCACAAGGCCTTGCGGAGACTGCACGATGTGGATTGACGTATAGTCTGCGACAGGCATCTCTGAACTTGGAGGTGCTGCTGTTGAAGCTCCAAGATTGGCAACAGTAGTGGTAAGGCTCTCGGTGGTGAAGTAACCATCTTCGTTATAGCCTTGTTCCTGAACACGTGGCTCATTCTCTTCATGGGAAGTCACAGCAATGCATTTTTTCACATCCGCCTCACAGAAATAGGTGTTGTCCATGGTGAAGTTTTGTTCTGTGCAGCCTTCATGCTGTGCTCTCCCCAGCTTGGATTTCTGCCCTGGTGAAAGTACAACCCTGCCTGCTGGAGTAATATCACTCACTTGAGCATAAAAGTCAGTACTTGCCAGTGAATTCTGGTTGCTTATCTGGGCATGGACTGACGGACGGGGTGACTCAGCGCTGCCTCCAAAGGGTGCCCACAGGTGGCTGTTCTCAGACTGAGTATTCCTATGCTGGCGTTGTGGGTCTGTGTTGGCAAGGCTTGGAAGTGACTCATCATTATCTTGTCTGTCAAGGCACAAGAGATCTTCTTTATCAGTAGCCTTTTTGAACTGATCGCTATCAGACGTGGCATCACACGTGTCGCTTGCACTGAAGTCCGTCTCTGGGATATCTGGTTCACAACAACTGGCCCGTCCAGAATCATCATCCTTCGCTCCCAAGGAACTGTGAGATTTCAGATGATCTTCACTCAGGAGCCTGTCAGTGTCTGAGGCTCTGTTCTTTTCATCAGGGTCTTCTATGTCCAACTCAATAAATTCAACCCACAAGTCATCACTGTATAGCTGTGTCTTGTAGTTGTCATGGCAGGCTAAGATGGAATTCACTTCATCTAGCTTTCCTTTCTACAAAGCAAATAAAAAATAATTTTATAAAGGAAGTAATAGAAATGCTTGTTCTTTTTATGATGTTGACTTATGTAAAGATGACTGCAGTTATGTAATAATTGCAAAGGGATTCAAAATTCTTTTATGCAAACTAATTCTATGGCAACTCCTCAAATGTTAGAACTTTCTTCTACAAAATTTTTCTGCCTGGGACAACAGTTGTCATCTGCTACTACTACAAAGATTTTCACTGTAGATTTTAGAGTTCAATATTACCTTTAAAAGATCTGGGTCAATCCCTTTAATCTTTGGAACTGGCACAGGAGGAAAAATAAGCATTTTTAACCTGAAAAAAAAAAAAAAAGGCTTTTAATTGACAGTAGTCTTTTTTGAGGAAGTTAGAAAGAAGACAGGCTTACATTGTATTTATATTAAATTTCTTCAAAATCTAAATGTTTGAAAATGAAATTTCAAATATTCCTAAGGAAAAGAAGTAATATTTTCTCTCATTGCAAATTAAGAAACAAGTTTTCTGCAAGCTTCCTATTTGAAACCACTTAAATTTATGTGGGAATCCATTTTGGAGTCTGGTCTCTGACAATTCAGCTCTGTATAGAAAGAGAGTAAATTCCTAGAGCTCTGTCAATAGATTCCCTTTTTACATACTTTTCAATGGAACCTGATACAAACCTCAGTATGTGGTGACTTTTCCAAATTTTTTTTCAGGGACACACTAGCCTTGCATATGCCCAATAAATTTAAATAGGGGAACAGAAAATGGGAATTGGTGGAAAGAGTGAATTACTTTAGAACTAATAAATAAAACTGAAAAACATCTGCAAAAATTTAGGCCAGTATTTTGCCATCTCTATGACAGTTCTGCTTTTTGAATTATTAGTGCAACAAATCATATATAATTAAGGCAGGGGTTTACTCTTGTAGAGAAAAGTCTAGTAATTTGCTTGGGCATTTGCAAGCTGTAGAAATACATATTATTCTAATCCTTCATAAAGTGCATTCCTAATTTATTAGGGGACAAAAAAACCCTCTAAACCAAACCACTTCCTCTGCCCCCAAAATTCTAACAGAAGGATGATTTTCTCTTAATCATAATCCAACAGTAGCTGGTCATGCCTATCTCCTTCATTTACCTCCCTGCTTCTTTTGCAAACACATAAACAAAAGGAAAATTCAGAATTCTTTTTATACTGGGTTAATTGCTTATTTTAGAAGGTAAGGTGTGGGAAATGGTAAATACAAATCTAGATGTTAATTTTTCTGCCTTTTTAGTGATGTTGGTGAGGTCCAGAGAGGGTCACAGATGTCTTAAAGAGTGCCTACATAGAAATTTAGGTGCCTTTGGCTTAACCATGGCATGTCCAAATTCCTCAGATGTTTCTGGTTTTGAGCAGATCCTCAGTGTTCTGCCCAGAAAGCCTAGTGAGAGCCAGAAATCCAGTAATTTTCCACCTAATCTCTGGAGAGGCAGTGTAAACTGGTTGGGCTCTCAGGGTTAGGACTTGTGCTTTACAGCTGAATCCACAAATCAGGTATTCTGACAGGACTGGGCATTGCTTCTAATGAAACAGACAAAGAATTTTACCACTCACTGCCTGGAGAAGACATTTGGGAGGGAGAACTGTGCTCTGCTCCTTTCTTAGCCTAGCATAATTCAAGCTTTCATCTCTCAACTCTAATGACCTAAACCTATGGCATCTGTCCTACAGAGACTCATTCAGAGCCTGTGAGATCACAAATGAGGAAAATATGAGTTGGTATCTTTCAGAAACAGGAGTAAACCAAGCCTGGATATTTTGCATTATGGAAAACCTATGCAGGCTGCTTCTCTGCAGAACACATTGCCATTTCACCACTAAATTCTCGAGTTTGAAGGAAAGGGCGCATGCCTGCAGTCCACAAAAACTTTCCACATGAAGGTCCACAGTGGAGAAAAGCTTCTTCCAGCATCCATGGAAGATATTTATAAACTCTGATCAGAGATATGCCCCAGACTTGAGGATTTTCTGAGACTAAGCCACCTGTTGTTCAGTGTGCTGACCTTAGCCCCTGGTGCCACATGCACATTGCTCCATTCTGACACATCAAGCTTTTGTCATGAATTCTATCAGGAGCCTTGCTCTTAAATCTGGGATTGGGATGCTATTGCAGGGAAGGGCTTCCTAAAATTAAATTCAGTCAAAGCACAGAGCTTGCCTAAATAAAAAATTACTGCTTAATAATTTTTTTTTTTTAGATCTGCTCCAAATGTACCATATTGTTTTAATTTCAGTATGTCAAATGAAATTTCACCATTTTTTGGTATGTGCAAAACTACTCAGTATTCATTTTCAAAGTGTATACACAAGACCACTGACAACACACATGTGTGCACTGGATCTTGACCATGGAGTTGCTCCATAGTGTAACAACAGTACTGATATGAAATCCAAGTTGAATTCTGCCAAAACCTGTCCCTGAAAACACATATTAGGGGATTAATTAATTTTAAGACCTTTTATTTTTATGTATGTTTCATTCTTTCATTTTTGTTTAGGACACCATTTTATAATTTTTACAAACAATGCAATTCTGTGCTTAGTTTCATTTTATTCCTTTTATCTACAGGAACTGCAATTTATCCACAGAAACCAAATATTCCCCTATGACTCAATCTCCTTCCCTTGGTTTTAAGAAGCAGAGTTTAGTGGAATGGTATAAGAACAAAATCAAATACACAGACATAGGTTTGTATAAAACTTTTGAACAACATATGAATAAAAAATAGTTATGATCAAAATTTGAGTGAAAAAACCAGCCCTCTTCAAAGCCTAAGTAAATAAATCATATAAATTCTGCAGAATAAAATGTACTGCAGTGAAAGAGGAAGATCAACATAATCAGATTCCCCATGCTGAAGGTCCTATACATACTAATCCCAGTTATATGTAATTTACAAGAATAGACAAAAATGGTCAAAATGGCTTCTTGTCCCCCAAATTTGAAATAATTGAAGTTTTTTTTTTTTTCTTTTTACACTACAGGTACATAAAATCCAACAAATAAAAAGTCTCTACCTTGGTTGTTTAGACAGCATGATTGAGATCACTGTTACAGCCAGCCCACACACTCCAAAGACAACAACTAAGAACCATGGAAACTCAACTTCTGAAACAACAAAACATGAACATATAAGCAGGAATCTTCATCACTGTCACATCTTTAACTTCAGCCTTGTCTTCCACCACCTGAGGATTCCAAAGTGGTAAAAACTGATGAAAATTTTTGTTACTTAAATGTGAAGGTTCTATGTTCAGCAGAAATAAAAATGTATTTTTGTCCTAGTTCTGGCCAGTACATAGAGGTTCTTTGATACCACCTCATGTCACTGCCAGGGGTGGACAAAGGGATTCCCTGGCTTCCAAAAAGAAGGGTGTGATTTCTGGTTGAAAAATGTGGTGGCATTGTCTGACATTGCTCATTGTCTCTGCAGTGAGTATCTCTCACTCAGATGGTGTGAACCACCCTCTCTTTTGTGTACTTTTGCTATGAATATTGTTGCTTTTACTGTTTGTTTTCTTATCACATTGCTGTTTCCAGTAAACTGCTCATATCTCGACCCAGGATCTTCAGTTTTTGTGTTATCAGTTCTCCACTCCTTCCCACTGGAGCAGAAAGGGGAAGAGGGACTGAGTGAGCAGGTTATGGACTGGGACAGCCTCTGAACTGCGAAGTATCATTCCTTATCCACGGCAGCTTTTGGTCTCAGCAGTTTCCCTGCATTTATGAGTCCACTGAGACTCCTTGCTAAACCAGACTGATTTCATAAATCTAAACAAGATCTTAATAAAGATAATGTCTATAGCAAAACCAGCCATGAGGAGCATTCTGCCTGCTTGAAACATGGTATCAGTAGTCCTGAGGGCATATAATGCCACAGACCATGCTAATACTTGTTCATTCAAGCTGAGAGAACATTACTAATACCACACAAAATCACAAGCAAACTGTTTTTCTCTCACAAAAACTAAAGTATGGTGGTGTCAAAAAACATACAATTTCTCTTTCTAAAGGTTGAACATTAATTATTTTGTGAACCAAGTGAATCAACTGAAAAAAAAAGTCCCTTTTATTTACCTTGCAGGTGGCTACAAAGAATTTAGAAATTAATTGAAAAATGCAATTTAGTAGAAGTGAAGAACAATGCTGACAAATGAAATATTTTATCTCTTAAACACTAGCAATTCTATTATTCTTAATATTACATTGTAAATTACAAAGCATAAAGAAATTTTTTCTAGCTTTAGTCTTAGATTTTTCTCATTTTTTCATAATTTAAAATTTCCTACAGAAATTTCACTCTTATTTTTTTGGGCCAAGGAACACTGGACAGAAAGCTTTAGAACTCTATATATGATCATAAATGACCTTCCAGAGAAAAAACACAATAAAAAAATTTAGGCAGGGGTTTGAGCCCTGTGTTCCCAGCTCAGATTTTGACCAGACATGGTTTCAGGCATCAATAAAGTCCTATATGGATATGTCTGTGCTAAACAGGTCTCTATTTGAGTAACTCATTGTCACGTCAGTGAAACCAGCAAATGTCCAGCTCCTTCAAGAAGTTAAAAGATTGCATTAGAAGACTTTAAATTATTAATATATTAAAAGTATCTAAAGTTTAATTCTGTGTTCCTGAAAGTGACATACAAAAGAAGCAAAAATAAATTCTCAATCAAATCAGCTCACTGCTGCTGTTTGAGGTGTGGGGATTAGGATCACTTTGGAGAATCTGACTTGCAGTGACTGAAGAAAACTGGCTTTAGGATTTTCCAAGTATTTTAATTTCATTCATATGAAAACCTTGACCATTTAATGTGGATGAGGTTAATAAAAGAAATGCCACATGTACAGAATATTAACTGTTCCTATAAATTAGAAATGAGAACTAATAATAGGAAGAACTAAAAAGCAGAATACAGCAAGATTTTGAAAGATAAGAGTTACAGGTTGTTTTATATAATGCCTTCACTAATAGGCTGGAAAATGATGTGAAACAGCTTGTTAAAATGACTTGCTAAGGACCTCATATTTTGAAGACTTAATTTAGTAGCTCAGACCTGAGAACACTTCTGGAAAAGGCACTGTCTCATTCCTTCAATAGGAAAAATGTGATTCTCAATGGCTGCTTCTTCTTCTGTCTTTAACAGCACTTGAAAATGAGTACCAGTCATAAGCAAGAATGAGAAAACCACTCACTGCCCTTCACAGTATATCAGGATGATTAGAAAAGCACAGAATTCTAGAAAAAAACTTAGCCAACAGTATTACTAGATCACAATTATTCAAGTATTTCAAGATCACAATCACAATTCTTCTCTTCCCAAATGAAGTGCTCATTTTAGATTATGAAGTATGAGATTTAATTCTGGTTTAGACTCTACGAGATGTGCAATAGCAGTTACTTCTGATTCTTATTTGTATTTTTGCTCTCTGATGATCTGTGAAACAGTCCTGCTGAGTTTATTTCTGAACCTGTATATGGAATTTGAACATTCTGAATCTCCCCAAACGATTCTCATGTAGTAGGCTGGAATACCTATGTATTCAACCATATAACATGGTTGAAACCACCCTCCACTCCATCACCAAAAAGACAAGAATCACAGCTATAAAAACGCTTTGCTTATTTACCTTCTGTACAATGATTACATCCAATGCCTATCTGAGAAAATGATACATAGAGGATTTCACTGAACTCCCCGAATTTTTCAGAAGTTCGTTGTCTTGATCGGATTCGTATCTCATAATCTCTTGCTGTCTTCAGAGAGTACAGTGGAACCATTGTTGAGAGCCTGGGTTTTAACTGTAAAGACAGAAGGACTGTCATTTATTTGTTTGAGTTGTACTGGAAATTTTGCACTGCTGCTTGATTTCTGAAGGCATTTTTGCTACTGGGAATTTTAAGGACACCACAAGAAGAGTTCAGAGAACATTCACACCATTTACTGTTGACTTAGTAGTCATCAGGCATTTTTGTGATTCAGGGGACCAAAAGCACAGAATCCAAGCTCTGGTGATACAGTCAGTGAAGAAAGGCAGCTTGCCCCAGTTACATCCATAAGTAAGTGGTGTGAACATCTTTCACTGATCTTTCAGGTTGTAAATCCTTTTTATTACTGTTATAACACAACATTACTGATTGCATAATGCCAAAAATACTGTTAAAGTAACACAGGAGCTGAAACTACTTCAATCTCCACTACAGATCTAATGGTTATAACCAAACATATCGCATGTTACAAATGTTTTTATTTGGAGAGCAATGTATAGGTCCCCAAAATCTTCAGCTATATACAAAATGTGATAATGGAGACTCTGCGACAGCTGGAATCAGATTGTAGTCTTTTAAACTTCTATATTAGCTGAAACATACTTAGATACTGCTGAATATCAAACTGTTTAGGAAGTCACATTGGAGGTCTTAATAGGAGAAATTTCTGCCTTTTCCTATTACACCCCTAAGAATATGCATTTTAATTCCAATAACCCTACAAAAGTAAACAAAATAAGGAAAATGTATTCAAAATAGAAATCCATGTGGCAGATATTATATTCTAGTTTTATTTCAGAATCAAACATGATACCAGATAAAAACCAGCATGACTAGGACTTAAAATATCATGAAAACAGCAGCTTTTGGGAATTTGAAGGAAGCTTCAACAATACAGTCTTCTAATCTCTATAGCTGCATAACCTAAACTTGAGAAAGTATTTGTTGGTAGGTATGATCTCTGGAGCTGTCTGATCCCTGGTGACTCCCAGACTCCAATGCTCTTACAACCAACCAGTCAGATTTTGGAGGAGACAGACTGCTTTTCTCTCCTAGCAGTTGAGCATTGTGGAGAAACATTGTGTACTTCATCAAAGTTTTTAACATGTGAAGAATATCCACTTGGAAACCATTGGGAAGGATACTTAATATATACCTTTTAATGGTATTAAGCCACAAAGAAAACAGTTTTATGGGTAAGTTTACATGCATCCCAAATAATGGCGTCACTTGGAAAAAGCCAAGAAGAATAAATCAGAGACTTTATGAAAGACTCCTGGATGGAGCAGGATGTATGGAGTAGGGAAAGTTTAGCATGAAGTGAATAGATGAACAAACAGCATTTGTCATGGATTAATTCAAGCAAAAGCCACATGAGAGAGACATCATAAAAGGTAACCAATAATTTGTCTCTGTCCCATGAAAACCCATTATGTCAGGGTGGATTTTATTTATTTAGAACGTTTCTCAGAAAATAATTTTGGTCCTCCTATCACTATAACTTACTGTTTTAACACTTACTAATTAATGTTTAATCTTCTTTCAATTTAGAAGTTATTTATTTTCAATTAGTAAATATATTGATGGTAATAAAGGCTATGCATGAAAAAGTAATGAATCATCCCAAAAAATACAGAAAAATTACAAACAAGTCTTAGTAAGGGGGGACTTAGTACAGTAATAAGTACTATAAATTATTTTTTTATTAGCTATAGGTACACAGCATTATGATATATTTAAGCAGTCAAGGATTATCCTTTGCGTAAAAAAATAGTAATAACTAGACATGTGAAAGTCTAGTGAAAAAGTGAAATTGTAACATTGCTCCAATGCTGTCATTCAGAAGTTTGCTCTTGTCCTAGGCCAGACCAGGATTCTGTTCAGAAATTTGTCTTTTGTGCTCTCATAGTGTCTCAGTGAATTATGCCATGTTTATATTAAAAAAATGAAAGGCTTACAAAACCATACACTATACACAGGCTAAGTCCAACATAATCTATAATACTTTGTCTCTTGAGGCAAGTATCAGAGTCAGGAATTCCTTATCTGTGTTCTGAAAGAACACGGATCTTCCAATCTTTGCTCTCCTGAGAAGAACTATTCACAAAGCATTCTGGGATTATTGATGGTACTGGAGCAAGAACAAAGCTTTATTAGGGTATTTATATGACTGATATTGAAACTCTTATCAAAAAACACATCAAAATGTGCATTTTTAGAGACATACCTGTATTCATGCTTTTGAACATCTGCAGATTTTCAGCTTCTTAAAGATTATTGATTTACTGCCTAAACTTAACACATTTCATAGGCTTTAAAATAGAGGCTAAGAGTGTGTGTGTGTGTATATATATATGTATGTATGTATGTATGTATGTATGAATACATACATATATGTATACATATATACGCACGCATGCACACACATATATAAAAGAGGCTAGTATATTAAACCAGTATAGATAGAAAGATGGGGAGTTATTAGAAAAAATCATTACAGACATTATAGGCCTGTTTGGCTGTCCTTATTAATAAGGACTAGGTTAAAGAGAAAATGCTAACACTGAGAAAGACCAGAAGTGAGGAGGGAGCCAAGATCTTTCACAGGTGAAGGCAAGCAAACCAGTTTGACTACATTTTGATTGGTAAATTTGACTGTGTTCAAATTGTTTAAATTTTCCTTTTGTATTTAGGACAAATTTGCAACAGTTTGGTTTCCTTTCCTGCCAGTTAACTCAGTTCATATTAGTAAGAAAGCAAAGGAAGGATTCAGCTCCAACATGATGTGCTTGCTGCATTGAAGAAGAGCTTTCCATATGCAAGTATGCAATGACACACTGGCATTTAGCCTATGCATTTGGGTAAGATGGGTACAATATCTTCCCTGGAACATAAAAACTAACTACATGAAAAATTAAGTGATTTTCAAAAAGTAAACTTAAAAGATTTGTAATATATTATTTTATATTTTCATAGACTATCCAAAAACTTCCCCTTGATGTCTGCTATGAAATCTGCAAGTCTTATCTACATTGCATTATTTTCATTTGCTTATTGTATCAAATTTTAAATTGTAACTCAAAGTCAGTCTTCCTTCCTTCCTTCCTTCCGCCACTTCCTTCCTTCTTTCCTTCCTTCCTTCCGCCACTTCCTTCCTTCTTTCCTTCCTTCCTTCCGCCACTTCCTTCCTTCTTTCCTTCCTTCCTTCCGCCACTTCCTTCCTTCTTTCCTTCCTTCCTTCCGCCACTTCCTTCCTTCTTTCCTTCCTTCCTTCCGCCACTTCCTTCCTTCTTTCCTTCCTTCCTTCCGCCACTTCCTTCCTTCTTTCCTTCCTTCCTTCCGCCACTTCCTTCCTTCTTTCCTTCCTTCCTTCCGCCACTTCCTTCCTTCTTTCCTTCCTTCCTTCCGCCACTTCCTTCCTTCTTTCCTTCCTTCCTTCCGCCACTTCCTTCCTTCTTTCCTTCCTTCCTTCCGCCACTTCCTTCCTTCTTTCCTTCCTTCCTTCCGCCACTTCCTTCCTTCTTTCCTTCCTTCCTTCCGCCACTTCCTTCCTTCTTTCCTTCCTTCCTTCCGCCACTTCCTTCCTTCTTTCCTTCCTTCCTTCCGCCACTTCCTTCCTTCTTTCCTTCCTTCCTTCCGCCACTTCCTTCCTTCTTTCCTTCCTTCCTTCCGCCACTTCCTTCCTTCTTTCCTTCCTTCCTTCCGCCACTTCCTTCCTTCTTTCCTTCCTTCCTTCCGCCACTTCCTTCCTTCTTTCCTTCCTTCCTTCCGCCACTTCCTTCCTTCTTTCCTTCCTTCCTTCCGCCACTTCCTTCCTTCTTTCCTTCCTTCCTTCCGCCACTTCCTTCCTTCTTTCCTTCCTTCCTTCCGCCACTTCCTTCCTTCTTTCCTTCCTTCCTTCCGCCACTTCCTTCCTTCTTTCCTTCCTTCCTTCCGCCACTTCCTTCCTTCTTTCCTTCCTTCCTTCCGCCACTTCCTTCCTTCTTTCCTTCCTTCCTTCCGCCACTTCCTTCCTTCTTTCCTTCCTTCCTTCCGCCACTTCCTTCCTTCTTTCCTTCCTTCCTTCCGCCACTTCCTTCCTTCTTTCCTTCCTTCCTTCCGCCACTTCCTTCCTTCTTTCCTTCCTTCCTTCCGCCACTTCCTTCCTCCCTCCCTCCCTCCCTATCTAAATTATTTACCAAACAAAATATTCCTGTTTGTACTACTGAAACACCATGCCCTTTTTAAATAGTTGAAGCTTAAGAAAACAATAGATAAATATTTTATTCTTGAAAAAACTTGCATATCTGACTCTTCCTATACTTACTAATCTAACACAGGTGTTTCTGGGTTTTTCATTATCCTGCCTGTCAACTATCTTGACACATAAAGTTCCAGTATTTGCTAGAAAATGTCAGAAAAAATGTAATGTCTAATTAGCAATTGCAAACATGTTTTTCATAGTGGTACAAGAGTGTTAGGGATAGAACAAGCCTCCACTGCACTATGACTAATATATAGTAAATATTTGTTTCATACCTCCTTCCATTTTGTCTCATTAACTTCTTTGTACTGCAATTCATACTCCAGAGTAATCCATCCCTTCCGAACATCTGCTGTTGGTGGTGGATCCCATCTTACCTGGATATCCCCATGGATCCCAGTCTGACTAGTATTTAGCAGAGTCCAGTTAAGGTGGACAGGGGGATCAGGTAGTACTGTTTAAACAGAGTATTTCGAATAAAACAGCCAGTTTTCAATGTGAAATGACCATTCTTACTACACAATGATAAATGACCATGTGACTTACTACACAATGTGAAATGACCATTCTTACTACACAATGATAAATCATTTCAGGACTTAAAAAGTATATTAACCATGTATTTTCTGATTAAAATTGAATATATTGCAATGTCAAAGTTATTCCAAGTTTGATAACAAGAAGGCACTCTGCCAATTTGCAGTAGATATGTTCTGCACAAATCTCACCCAAGCAACTAATAAAGAAGATTAAGAATGTATTGCCTAATGAAGTATATTTTCTGAATAGATTATCAAACACTAGCTATAAACAATTATCCATCAAAATTTAAATCTAGAGTTCTGACTAGAAATAAAAACAATAATTGGAGTAACAGAGAAAGACAAATATTTCATAGCTAATATAGAAGTACACTGAAAAATTTTCATATTTCAAAAACTAATCTAAATTTGCTCAGCTGAATAAAAGAGAGCATTGGGTATTCTTAACCACCTGTAGGAATAAATTATCTAGATATGCAGTTAATGGTGGTACACTACCACTCTGAACAAGCAGTAATATCTGTAAAGTCCCAGGCAGTCAAAATTCATATTGCCATAAATATAAATTCTAGCTTAGAAATACTAGACATCCGGATCCTTTAGATTACAGTTGATTCAGAAACAAAATAGTTTTGGCCTCCAGAGCTTTGTGGAATCAAGGTTTTAATGCCAACTTTGCTCTACAAGGAGATGAAGCATCCATCAGAAAGGACTCAAAGTAAAAGAAAAGACAAGCTCGTTTGAGCATGCACACATTTGAGAGACCACTGGTATTTAGAAAAAGAAATCACATATTTGCTTTTATCCCTTAAGCTTTCTTCCAATCTGGGCAATATTTTCTGATGTAGATCACATTACAGTGTCTCAAAATCAAATCCCTTCCCATGTATCATATATTTTAGGTAGTAACTTTTCTGAGAGGTAATATTTAAATACAGCCTAAGTAATACAAAAGCTTATAGAGTTAAGATACATAATGGAAGCATACCTATTTCATCAACACTGAAACATTTTTTATCATATACTTCGTTTTTACTGGCAAGCTGAACACAATATGGTGTCCATACAGAGGTGTAGGATGCGTTGAAGTAACAGCTATGTTGTCCCGAAGTGATATAATCAGGGCATTCTTTCCAGTCTTCCTCATTACTAGAAAGACAACAAAAATGCAATATTTGTGAGAGAGAGAGATTTACAGACCTTACAAAGTACAAATTACAGATATTACGAGACACAAGACTGGTAAGTTGTAAGATTGATGAAAGGGATAAAAACATTTCAATACTGATGGTGACTTACAATGAAACCACTACTGAAGATACCTGCATAACTGAGTTTAGGTACTCATGTACTCTTAGTGCCCTGGAAAATAGTTGAACTTTAAGGGGCCTTCTAACAAAAAACATTTTATGATTCTGTTATTCTATGTTTCTATGATTTCTGAGATGTCTCAGAGTAACTAAGAAAGCCAGCCTTTCCATTAGTCTTAAGTCTGATATGCAAATGTATCATTACCATCATCAAAAAGCATCTGTAGATCAAAAAGTTCAAAACCCTATTCATTAGAGGGAACAGAAATGCACATCCTCCTATTCCTGTGAACAAAAGGCCTATTTCCTTAATAGCTATTACTGGTAATGTCTATGTCCTTTTTCAGGCTAATCATTGTTGCAACCTGAAATTTAAAAAAGCTTAAAGTGGAGCTGAATCATAATTGAACAGGACTCAATGGAACATTATCCCAGTATCAGAACAGCATTTTCCCCTGGACCTGTACATTCAGACTTTATCACAGCAATTGATCAATGGAGACTTCATAAAACTTTAATAAATATTTGAAAGGGCCTGTATCCAACCTCCACATCTGTGCACACATATAAGGAATCTCAGCGTTGCAGGTTAGATGGATAAAGAATAAACTGAAGTTGCCTATTAAAAAAATCCTTTCCCAAGCCATATAGTGTTCAGTTTTGGATTCTGCAACCTGGACCTAAATTTAGTAAGAATGTGTTCTTAATTATCTGTCAAATAATGCTCATTGCTGCAAATTGCTTAATAATTACCAATAAATTCTAACATTGGAAAAAATGTACTTAAAACATCGGTTTATACCCTTAAAAATAGTATGGCTCATATCACAGCAAAAAATTAACAGTAGCAGTCTAACAAGCATGGCAAAGTAAATTACTTCTCTCTTTTCCTGTTTTAGATTTTATTACCTCTTCTTGTACAACAGCTGTAGTATTCTTGGAACAGTGAGGTTATAAAAATTTCCAGCAGTCCAAAAACATGAAAATGTCTCCATTTCAGGTGATCTGCATTTGCTGATTTGTGGCCACTGCAAGAGGTCTGTCAGAAAAAAAAGCAGGGAACAGAAGGATACACATTAAACAAATCCAAACCCCAGACTAACCTGCTGTTAAAATGAAACTCAGCATCTTTAATGAATAATTAAATTTTCTTGCAATCCCTTATGTACAATGAGGCAAGATTTAAATTCTTACATGCATACATGTAGATGACTATAGAAGCCATAAATTTGAAAGATGCATCAAGCTCTCTTTTGTACCATGTAGAAGTGATAGTATCACAGCCTGACACTCAGCATAGGGATCTGCCAGCCCCACAGCTGCAACTGAATAGAACAGAAAAGTCTGTTTCAGATGGAAGGGACCTAAAACAAACCTCCAGTCCAACTGCCTGACCACTTTAGGGCTAACCAAAGGTTAAAGCCTGTTATTAAGGGCACTGTCCAAATGCCTCTTAAACACTGGCAGACTTGGAGCATCAACCACCGCTCTAGGACGCCTGTTCCAGAGTTTGACCACTTAAAGAAGCTTGTCCTGATGTCCAGTCCAAACCCCTCAGGTGTAGTTTTGAACGATTCCCACATATCCTGTCACTAGCCCTCTTAACAGCATTGTTCCCCTTCTCAAGATGCAATCAAGGACCTTCAAATCTTCTTAAACTGCCCAACAGTTTAAGAAGATTTGAAGGGCCCAACACTGCACACAGGGAGGTCACACCAAGGCTGAGCACAGTTGCCTTTGGACCAGCTGGCTATCCCCACTTTGGTTAGTTCAGTACAGATACAGTTGAATTAGCACTTCACTTGCTTTGAAGAAGGTGTGCTACTGCAGAACTTCCATCAGACTCACCACAGCTTAGCACATACCCAGCTGAGGCATTTCACAATGCCTGCTCATGACAGAAGCTACCTTGAGCTGAGCTCAGGTTTGTGTGCACAATGCTGTGTGGATATAACCTTGTTCTGAGGGAGATAAGGGGACTTCTAAGCATAGGCATGTTATGCCACATGCCAATTCTATATCCATAATTTCTATTCTTTATCAAAACCAAAACAATGAAAGGTCATAAAATGACTGTTACAATAAGTCAGCCA
This sequence comes from Urocynchramus pylzowi, assembly GCA_013397555.1. Taxonomy (NCBI): domain Eukaryota; kingdom Metazoa; phylum Chordata; class Aves; order Passeriformes; family Fringillidae; genus Urocynchramus; species Urocynchramus pylzowi. Next base: position 146,043 of record VZRH01003308.1, on the reverse strand, counting down.
CATCAACCCTTGTGAGAAGTACAAAAGCAGAAGTTGCAGGTATGACTCACTACTTCCAAAGTCAAGCCTTAACTTTTTCCTGATTTTGAAAGTTCTAATTGCCAGTGTTCCCTATTTGGCCTGAAAAGCTTTCAGAGGAAGATCAAATGCACATGGAATTGTCTATCTCTCTTCACAGACTATCTGGGAAATACAATCATTTATTTAAGAAAATTTCTCAAAAATTCACTTAAGATGTAGATGTTAGCCAGGTATTTATGAGTGGTGAAATGGTCCCTGGAAAGGGAATAACATGATGCCACTAGACCCTGCATGCAAAGTTCTTTGTGAATGTTTTGGCAATATCACAGCTGTGAAGACCAGAATTTCAGACAAGATATAAGGAAGAAATATGTTAGTGTCGGGGGGTGAAACCCTGGAACAGATTGCCCAGAGAGGTGGTGGGTGCCCCACCCAGGAAATATCCAAGACTGGGCTGGACAGGGCTCTTAGCATCCTGGTCTTGTCCAACCCCCCTGCAATCTAGGTGATTACAGGGGGGTTGGACAAGAGGAACTTTACAGGTCCCTTCCAATCCAAACCATTCTGTGACTCTGTGATAATACTTGACACAAGATATTTACCTTCAAAGTCAGAAAAAGTATTAAGATACAGTCATCCACAAGCACTAGGCACTTCCTGCTACACAAGAGGATAATTGTGGCCTTCATGAACGCTGACTGCTTTATTCATGGCTCAGACAGACACAGCCACTTCATGCCTGAGCAATCTGTATTTCTCAGGCTCAATGGTTTAAATTGTGTACTTTATATTACACACTGCCAAGCGTCCACATCAGGCAATAACTATTACACGAGTATTATGAATTTCTGTTTTGCTCATGCCATAAAATTGTCTGATTTTACACTCTGGACAATGAACAAGGCCTGAGAATATGTCTGTAAATAGATTTCACAAGCTGGTAAGATTAAACCTCTCTGCCCTCCCCTTCTCTCTCCTGCCTCCCCAAAGCATTGAGAATTCATCTTGCCACCCCAAAATAACCAAAGTTTGATTGGAAAGATTAAAAAAAGCTGGCTTTTTTCTTAGCCAGCATGTTCTATTTCACTCAACTTTAAATAAGTTTCAGTTTAAAACCGAAACAATTTTTGAAGTGAACTGTTGCTGCAAAGGGAAAAAAATTGCACCATTCTTTTTCCAGAAAATATTTAAACAGAACATTTTTACTATTGTTCTGATTTTTTTAGTATGGTATTCATGTTTTGACAGCTCTGGCAAAACTTCAAAATACTTCTGGGATTGATGTTGATTTGAGCTTTTACACAGTTTTACATCATTTGTCAAACAGTTTCCTTGTAATAAATGTCCTGTTAGAAACAGCACCTGATCATGAAACTGCAAATTGTCATAACATAAATCCAAAATAAAATATGATAAAAGATTCAAGAACCACATTGTATTTATAACTTTTAAAAAGTGTGAGTGTGCCAGCTTTCAAATTTGAATTTTCTTATTTAATTGAAAATCAAATTATTATATTAAAGCAAAACAAAGGGAAAAAACTGTTTAAAAACAGAACAAGAAAATGAATTAAATTTTCTGCTTTTACTTCAAAGACATAAATAAAATTGCCTCAATTGCATAATACCTATAATCAAGAAGACACGTGTCTCTCCCTTCTTCTATAAACAGATAGTGTGCAAGGAAATACATGCTATGGCTTTTCCTGTTTCTATCCTCAGCTACATGCAAATATAGTTATTTTTACTGAAACACATTAAGAATTTGAGAAAATGATATATTGGAAAACTCTCCTAAATTAGAATATTTATGTTGATGTATTTATAGCTAGAACATATAATATGTAAAGACCACGCAGACCATCTTCTCATCTGTAGGGGTAAATAAAGTCACACTGTCACTTTTTTACAAAATGAAATTAACTGAATCAAATCAAACTTCACTTAGATTCTGAGAGGTCCAGCAGAATCTCACATATAGGCTCTACCATGTCTTAATAATAAATTCTCTGGAATTTACCAGCTTTATGCACACTTTCAGATGTACAAACTCTTTTAGGAAAACAGATTGTAACACAGCCAGAATGGCATGATTTACAATGGAGAGGATTAGCAAAGCAGAATACAGATTAAGACTTGGTCTCTTACATCCTAACTTCAGAGGAATGTATCCCTAAGTCTCTCTTTTCCACTTCATGGTGACAGGACTATTAATTCTTTCTCTCACAGATGTTCCTTCAACAGTCCCAAGAATTTTTGAACAGGGAGTATTTTTGTTTGAGATTCCGTATTCCTGGTTAACCAGTTTATATGAATACATATATTTTTATTTTATGACTATTTGAAACAAATATTATCTTATGATAAACATTTCCAGTTTCTGTGTCAAGTTTCCAGCCGCAGATTTTGTGACTGACTGAAGAAAACTTTAGCATATTGACTTGTTTTAGGCTTGGCATTCCTGGGGTAGAGCTCATGAATTCCTTGTTTCCCACACAAGTAAATTATCAGCATTGTGCACCCCTGTGAGAGCTCCATCTGAACAAACTGTCCCAGAATGTGATAACTGTAAGCAATAGCTGAGCTGAATGCATTTAGGCATAAAGACAGCAGGGTACTGAAAGTAAAGGCTGTCAAACCGAGGTTTTAAATAGACTAGAAGAGCAAAACAATGAAGAGCAAAACAAAGCATGGATGCACACTTGCTCATTTTCCTATCTAATCCAGTAAGTTCCAGTCAAACTGTCATTAATAGAACCACTCACTTTACTCAAGATAATGGCTTGACCCAATATACCATTTCAACAGGAAAAAAACATGGGAAAAAGTGTCAGAAGGCTAATTCTTTTAGAGACTGAATTTATGTTTTTATCTTCTTTTTCTTCCCCCTTCCCCCCCATTCCTTAAAAGTCCCTCTAATAAAACATAACTTCAAAAGGAGCTGGAAGTGTGGAAGAGTAATGAACTGACATGTGTAACTGGGGTGCAGCAAAACAGTTTATCATCATCTTGGAGAAAGTCCTACTGCCACCAGACCTCTAGTACTTCTGCAGGGACAACAGTGGAGGAGTACAAAAATTGTACAGAAATATCCCATTTATTCTGTAGGACTTTGGTAGATGGAATGATAATAAGCATATGACTAATTGATAAAAATCAAACTAACTAAAGAGAAAATGATAAAAGGGGCTGCACTTTCACTAAACAAAAGGAGGTGTTTCTAGTTGTGAATTTTTGAAGCTTCAAGTAGAATTATACATTATCAAAACTTCCTGTACCAGTCAAACCTACAGCACAGTTAAACTCACAGAAGAATAACATGTCCCAATATGCAAATCACTGATAAATGAAATCTTATGCAACAGCACATCTCTTCAAATAACCCACTCTCAAAGCACATACAATGTGTCACTGCTAAAGTGCAATAGGGAAAGGTGGAAATGGCAATACAAAGAAGGGAATTCATTACATTTAACACTGAAAACAGCTATGAAGAGCTGGAGTGCTATTTCCTGTAGCTTAAATTTGTACATTGGCAGTAAATGCTCTGTCAGTTAGGTCCTGCTCCTGAATCCACCAAGCTCATCAAAGGTTGGGTCATTCAATAAGAGCCAGTTGAATTCTATGCTACCAAGAAATTCTAATTTGTGTAAATTAGGCAGAAAAATGAACCACATTTGGTGTCAGTAGATGATATGTTGAATAGGCACAATCTAGTACTAATAAATTGTCAGACATCCTATACAGACAGCAGGAGATGCAGTACAGGGAGACAACAACCAGGTCACTTCATCAGGCTGCTTGCTAATCTGACACAGTTTTTGCCCTAAGTAAAAGGGACCCATAAAGGATCAACGAGTTCTGGAACAATTTTTTGTGGAAAAGAAAAAAAATTATTTATTTTCAGTAATAAATCAGATCATTTTGTACAAAATACTTGACAGAAACAGAGTAAAGCTTAATAACTCTGATATGCTAAATCACAGTGAAAACAGAATAGAAATGCTGTGTAAGAGAATGTTATGCCCAGGGAGTAAGTCTAAATATTTCAATAGTTCATGATAAATTCAGGTGTTTTTCTAAGAAGAATTAAAGTGGGATATTTACCGTTGCATTGAACATTTGGTGACTGCTACCTCAAAATGCATTATGTAGGCATCCCTGCAAAACAGATGACTATTCTGGCTGTTCTTTCAGAAAAAAACTTCTTCCATCTTCAGTCAAGTGAGTTTGATGTAGTTAAAAGCATAAAAACCAGGAGAAACTGAGCTTATTTCATAATAAAAATGATCATATTATCATAGCACAGAAGTCCAACAGCTGTGCTGGCTCCCCCCACTTTCTAGGCTATTAAGCATCCACAGAACAGAAATCAATGTGGCTCACACATGTAAGGGTAGTACACACAACTAAGTAAATAAAGCTCAGGATTGAGGGAAAAAACAATCACGCAGCATTACTCAGTACCACTGCCATGAGACAGTACAGGGAGGAGAGAGGATGTGCCATGTCCCATGGTACTTGGTATGTGCTTCCCAAATCATGCCCTCCCATGTGCAGTGGTGGAATCAAGTGATTTCCGTTGCAGGTAATCCCTGTCTACTGGTCTGCCTTCATATACATCAAATTAAGAGAAGCAAAGCCAATGGTCATGGTAATTGTAAATGAAAGGCAATGAATGTAAAAAACCCATTTCCAATTCTCTCTTAATTGCTTACATAGTTGTAACTTAAATTGAAATTACCTTTTCAAGAAATTATGTATTAAAAAAAAATGTGTAATGCTTTTATCTCTTACAGCCATTGCTGGAGATGTTCAGTATTGACTAGCATTATGTGGTAGGGCACGTGAGGAAGTATGGAAATATGAATGAGGTCCTGTGGTGAAACAGAATCTGCAATTAGCAAACACCACAAAAGGTCTTCCATGCCCTTCTCAGTGCAAATAAATTTTTCAGTACTGATAAAAATTTTCAATATCCTTCTTTCTCCAGTATATGTACTAGCAATTTCTAGTCTGAAGCCCAGTTCAGAGTTAACAGATGTCTAAAACAAAATGCATTGCTCCCCACCATGCAGTGACGAGGGGTTATCCTTGCTGAGATGTGTCCCCTCCAAAACTATCAGAGATTGGTGCTCAGAGCCAGCAACAGGAAGACAAGCTTTCCAGAAAGAGAAGCTAAAGTTCAACTTGCGTTCCCAATCCAGGCTCCAACACCTTCCCAAACTCTAACAGGAGAGTACTCAGAGGACATGAGGAGTAAGACTGTCAGGTGTGAACCCAGGTTTAAGAACTGCAACTTGATAAAACTTTATGAAAAGTCACTATAGGGCATATCTTAATGCTCCTGCCTAAATGTTGCAACTTGCCTTGTTTTAACATTAGCTCCCTTCCTACAAAGAAGAACCTGTGCGGATGGGGCACTTGGACTGCACTGCAGTGGCTACTGGCACTGGGAAAGGGTAGCCAGGCCTTGGTCTGACCAGGGTATAAGGGGAGACCAAGCCTTGAGCCCCAGAGTCTGGTGGAGGTGGCTGGGGCATGGAGCCCATGGAGGGCAGGGTACTCTGGGGCACACCTTGGAACTCCTGGCAGCAGCAAATGTCTGTGCAGTTGTGTTCGGAAAGCAAACAGCCCAAGTGCCAGCCTGAGAACAATATAGAGAATGTTTTAACAAAGGAAAAGCTACAGCATAGCTAACCTGCAGTGGGAGTAGACAAATGGAGCCAAAATAGGGAGAAAAAGAAAGACAAAGGAGGACAAAGACACAGGTGAAAAGAAAGAGAAAATGACCCATTTGGAAAGAAAAGCACAAGAGGGCATAAGTGGTTATGACAGGAAGGCTAGGAAGGGCAGCAAAAGACTTGAGGTAAAGCAGAACAAGTATTACATTGACAAACTACAAATGAAATGTGTGAGCTGATATAAGCCTGCAGTTCCTGTTACTCAGTTGTGGTGGTTTGACGAGGAAGGAAGTTTCTTGGGAAGGTGGTGGTCAAACCAATCAGTGGCCAGAGGTGAATATTGGCACCTGGGGTGGCCATTAGGAATCTGGACACGCCTTGAAAGCACACAGGGGTTAAAAGCAGAGCATTCCCAGGGGAACTTCCTCTTTGGGTCCAGCGGGGGATCAGACCTGACCTCCCT
>VZRH01003308.1:53786-138840 GCA_013397555.1 Urocynchramus pylzowi | reverse complement strand
TGTAATAAAGCTTTATTCCTTTACCCCTGAGATGATGGAGCCTGCTTTGCTGTATTTTGGGTCACATCTCACAGTAACCATTCGGGAAAATGTGCTTTCATGGGGGCACTGGCATTGGGCCAGGGTCAACCCATGACATCAGTTCAAACAGTGAAGACAACAATGTCTGGGTCTGGCACATGCATACCCTGATAATGTACAGCAGAAACAGCACGTACCTGGGATTACCCAAGAGAGATACTAAGGTAACAGACTGGAGGAGAAAGCAGGTGGTTGCAAGAGCAGTGTGGAAAGAGACAGGCAAGCACTGACACAGCAAACCTGTTTAAGGACAACTGCAGAATAAGACAGCACAGCAGAAAGACTGGGATCTTCCTCAAATCCAACAAGTGTCAAACATCAGGCCTAATATAATCAGTACTCCATGAAAGCAGGGCTGTGAGTTTGCCAGGTTTCATTCACAGCCAAGATGCAGCCGTGCACTAACAGTGATATTATATCCCAAACTCCATGGGTAAGATGACAACGACACTATATCCCAAACATCATCAAAACAGTGCTGGTTATGCAGAAATGTGTCCTGATATTTCTTGTTGTTTATTTACCATCCATATCCTTGTTACATTTGAATGAAGTAACTCGCAGAAATATTGGCCCCCAATTTGGCCTTGTTCTTGACATTCAGTCTTTTTAATTCACACTGCTTTTGGGAGATCAGAGTTAGTCTCTAAATTCTTGTACTTTCCACTGTTAAACTTTCAAGTCATTTCTGACTTCTGCAGATTTTAACCATTCTTGAAAACAACGGCTATACTATGTGCAGTATCTCTTTCATACATAACAGAAAAATCCTACCTTGTACTCTACAGAGATTTTAAACCATCTCCATTTGAAGTAGTAAAATTTGGTTTTTATTTAAGTGAAGCAAAAATTTCAGTTCTATCAACAGAACAAGTATCTGAATATCTTTGAAGGGCATTCCAAAAAGGCAGCAACAATTTGTTCCTTAGTCCAGAGGGAAGTTCCCTGTTACAGTCACCATATAGCAATTTAAAAACTATGGAGATAAAACAGAGATGGAGGCTGTTACTAGAAGGATCATTTGTTACCTTCATCTGGAGTGAAACTCCACAGGATTTTACTGAGCAGTTCCCTGAGAAGTGCTACTACAAAAACCATCCTAGGCAAGCAGGGCCACAGGCACTCAACAGAAGCTGAGTCCTCAAAGCAGTCCAAGGATTCCTGTGGCAGTGATGATTGAAAGCTTTTTGAAGACTGCAAGTCTAGCAATTCTTCACAATTCTTTATCATGACAACCACCCAATTTTATCTTTAGACAGACTGTGAAGTATACAGGGACTAATATGGTATTTTCACTCTTTTTGCACCTTTAGACCATAACACTTTCTTTTGGATCCCAAAAAAACTGAATTGCGTATTTTAGAATATTCTGTCATGCCGTATTTCTCCTGTGCTTTTAAAGTGTCTGTTTTATTACTGTGGCCAAGATGTTTATTCATTCCATAATTCAGAGCTTTATTATTACAGTGAATCATGAACTATGAGTTTTCAACTTCAAAATGAAATTTAAAAATCAAACCCAAGAAGAACAGAAGAATAGTTTTTTCCTCCTTTTACCTTCAAACCTAACAAGAACACAAGTCTTTGCAGTTTTGCAGTGCTTTTGCTTTTGTAGGAATGTTCTTTTTAGTAGGTTTCAAAAGGAAAATCACTGGGACAACAGTTTTGTCTCCACTTAAGCAAAGTTCTAGTAGCCCTACTATGATTGTCCTTTTAATAGTATTTATAAAGCAACAATCTCCACTCCTAATGGTCAGAAATTAAGCCAATATTGTGATAGATCATTTAAAAGTCCTGCTAATTTACAAACAAGTTTTATTTGAAAAAACCCCAACCAAGAAATCAGAATACCAAGCAGTTCTCACAGCCATGATTTGACATATGTGCTTTGGATCCCAGCTGGATTCCTGCACATGAAAGGAAATGTATGTGACACAGCTGTAAATTACAAACAGGGAGTATCTGAAGTTCTTCCCAAAATGGGAAAGTTGCTGAACTGGATGCATCTTGACTTTATCTGAAATTCAGGATGATGTAAATACCAAACAAGAGAAGAGCTCATGTCAATGATGTTAGACTGATGGAATTAAGTCAACAGTGGAAAAACACACCCCCACCCTCAGAAGTACTGGCAATTCAGCACTAGGATGAACAAAACACCAGAGAACATACAAATGGGGGACACTCATGACTCAGAAGTGAGTTGGGCTTAAGGGAATAACATGTATTTTCCTTCAGCTTTTATTTCTGTCATCTGGCTGTGAACCTAAAAGATCTTCTGATTATCTCTATGGCACTGGGTGGCCAATAGTGAGCCTCCAGACTAATCCTTATTTTACTACTACAGAAGAGATTTGGACAAAACAGTCATATTCAAAATTACAGTGGACAGATTTATAGAGGAATTTTTTTTTTGACAGATTGCCAAAAGTGATTTATTTACATTATGTATCGTCTGCTGAACTTGACTTTCTCTGGCACCTGTTTTGTCTTTCTAAGAATCCAATGCTGTCAGCCCTGAGCTTCAGAGCTTACACTGGGAAGGCTCACAGACACAATACTTGAAGTACTTTACAGTACTTGAAATAAAGGCTCCTGAGTTTTGTTGAAGTTTGGTGGCTATTAAAGAATGAGCCTTTCCCCATCTGGCTTGTTCTCCTTCTTCCTCCAATGACATTTCATAAACTAGTCTTTTCAAATGACTACAGGAGGTTTTTAGAGGGAAGATGTGATTTTTAAATTTGAAATACAGACATTTCCTGACAGGAAAGAAACCAAGCCCAAACTTTCAACTTAACTAAAGACCAACCTAGGTCTCTTGAATTACTGTAGTCTTTAGCATGCCTAAGAAGACTTCACTTCTGATAAAAACATAGACTTTTAACAATACTATGCCAAGGAGGGGTTTATTCCCCTGAGTGCCATTCATGCAAAAGGAATAGAGTTTTCATGCTTTATTTAGATTAACGAAAGATTAATAGGCACTATCAAAAAGGGAAGATCTAATGAGCATTGAAAACAATCAAAGAAATAGAGGTCAGTCAGGAAACAGTCTTACATACCATCTATAGTAACACACTTCCTTCTCCTCTAGGAGCTCTGCAATATGCAGTTAAAGTCAGGAGGTTATGAATATTTTACACACAATACATGAAGAGTTTTGCAACTGCCCTCATTCAAGTTATCATTAAACAATTACACATTATCTCCCCAAAATTACTGCTTTTTTCAGGGGAGAAACAGGAGCAGCAGAGAGGTTCGCTTTGTGAGCCTCAACTGAGTTTAGATGGTTCAAAGGAAGAGCAGTACCTAAATCCAAAATGGTTACTCAGAAAATCGTGCCATCAACAACCTGCTTCAATGTGTCAGACACACATTAAAGACACACTTAGTGCCCGTCAGTTAAAAAGCTCCATTTGCAATCAGTTTTCTAGATGCAGGTGGTTAGTCACTGATATATGTGCTATTCATTGACATGAGGTATTACAATGAGAGACACCTTGCCTGCTCTAGAGACCCTGTAATTTTGGAAACCCTGAAGGCAGGTACTGCAGAACTTGTCTCCTACAGTTAACCACGGGTCACCTCACTTCCTGCCCAACTTTCCATGCTCTCTTGAGATTTCTTTCAGTATTCTCTGCTACTTTGTAAATGTCAACAAACACACCATTAAAGCCAGAAGTTGTGATTTTGCTCCAGTGCTTCAGTAAGAGCAAATTGATCTTAAAACAAGTCACAGACCACTTGTGTGCACTTAGCCAGGTTTTCCTGACTGCAGTCTCAGAACTGTGATGATTCCATCTACCCCTGCACAGTAAGAGTTTGCTACTCAGACAGGTATGAACAATAATGTTATAATCACACCATCTCCTCATCAAAAACTGCAAGCTGTAATTATATAAAGTGACCAAAACTACATTTTTGGTACACTGAGGAACATGAGATTAAGTGATTAATTCACACCCTCTACAGGTGAAGAGATAAACATGATGAGTTCAAGAGGGTTCAACTTGTCTTTAAAACAATGAATACAAAAAACTGTATGGATGAGTCATGTGAGACCCTCCATGAGTGATGATATGAAGTTTTACTTCAGGAAATTGTTCTGTGTCAGTAAAAAACTCTCTAGTTAGTGCTGGTTGTACTACTCTATGAATCAACATCAGCAGGTAAAATGGAATTACACAAGTCTACGACAGAGAAAAAACCAAAATCCAGTTTCATTTTGGGTAGAAAGCTACTCTTTAATCTCCTATTACAATTAATTTTGGCAGCCTTGTTTCACATCCCATGTGGTTTACCAGTTTTGCTCAGAATATTTAATTTTTTTCTAAGAAATTGCCTCAGAATATGTTTTAAGGAACTTTTATAGAAGTCACCATGTTACTGCTCAGTCACAGGTCTTTTGCACTAGTGCTGGCAGGCCCAAATACAGTGAACCACAACAAGAAACATTATGACCTCTTTTTCAACAGGAAGACATTGAAAGCAATATTTTTGAAATTTCTTAGATGTAGAATTTTAGTAATCATCAATAAGCATGTGTTTGTTCTTAGCAGACCATTTCCAAAGGATCTTTGAATTTTCCTGCATTTTTGAGATGCAGCTTTTCAGCATCATACTAAGAGTGGGTCTTCCTATGGTACAAACTGTTAGATTCCAATGCCTAAGGACAAATATCAACTGTACATGCTTTTCATTGTTCACAGAAGTCCAGGACACTCTCAACAATAATATAAATAAATAGTTTGTGAGATTTTTCTATTTGTGATTTTCTTTTACCAATGCAATATGCTGTCTTACAGGTCTTCTAAATTTGATATGGATAGTATTTTACTAAGTTTTTCAACTTAGGAAATGTCAAAGGGTACACTGATACAGTTTAAGGAAACAGTGACTAAATGATAGGACTAGAATCAGAAAACATCAGGCCAAAAAGTAAATGCAAAAACCTATTTTAAAGCAAATAATGTGCAGTGTTGATAGGTGAAGGAAAACGAAAGGAAAACTAACCAGCTTTAGTTCATTTTCAGTAATATACTTAAATAAAACAAAATCTGTTGAGCTAAAAGACGAACTGTATGTTTGATCAGATTTCAATGGTAAAGCAGTATCTGAAGAAGGAAAAATTAATGTTTATGTCTAAATGATGACTAAATTATATCCCAAAGTTGAACACATTTCTTGAATGCAATTCAAACTGGGATCAGAAAGTCTTTGTAATTATTCCCATATTTTTGCTCTCCAGATAGCTGCTTCTGTTACAGCAACAAGAGTGACTTGTGAAATGTTACCCTTTACTTAGGTACAATTCTTGATTATAGAGCAAATCATACTGTCTAAGTTTATTTAAATAATTGCTAATTCTTGATGGTCCTGCAGAGCCAGTGCAAGTTGAGAGATGGATTATACATTATGGCACGTGTTTCAACAGAATTTGTCAAGAGACAGTTGCAAAATCCTTACCTTGAGACTTACACTGCTGAACCCCTCATACTATTTAAATACTCTTGTATTTTCAGTTGCTGCAGATGTTATGATGCTGAGCTAAAACTAGCCCACAAAAATAGATGAAAAAAGACAGAAGAAAAAAAAGAAAGAAAAGCATGCAGAAAGAAGACAAGAACCCAAGTATTGAATAAATCCTATGACACCTATGCCTAGAAGCAGCTTTTTAAATGCATGTTATAGAAAGAAGCTTAAACAGAAGCTAAAAATGAACCTAAATATTATGATTCTTTCTATTTCAAAGTTTGCCTTTGCCTGACAAGATGCTGGAGCTGCTCATCCCCACATAGAAATGTTGTTTGATCGCCCGCACAGGCAGGGAGCTGCCCTGTCCCCACGCTCCAGATGGACACTGAGCACCCCAGCACAGCTTGGGAGGGGTCCCTGCCATCCAGCACAGCTCTGGGAGGGGTCTCTGCCATCCAGCACAGCTCTGGGATGGTCCCTGCCATCCTGCACCACACAGAGCAGCCAGGCAGGGTGAGGGGACACCGCCAAGCCAGCGGGGAATGGCTAATCCGTGCCCAGCTGATCTCAAGGGTAGGAGTTCCAAAGCCACTTCCACGTCTGGACAGTGAGAGACAGCCTCAAACAAATTTGACTGTGTGGGAGGAGAGCACTCCCTCCTGCCTTATTCGGTGGAAAAAAAAACACCTGGCTGAGTGCTGCTTGAGGGATTGCAGGACAGACAAGAAGCCACAGCAGGAGATTCTACATAAGCAGATAAGAAGCTAAGGTATCAATGATGTACACCTCCCTGAGAACAAAAAGCCAATTCACAAATGTTGCTATTCAACTGAAATAAGTGACACCAACTAGTCTGTATTACAGCCATAGGTGTATATTTATTCTGGTTTTCCAAAAAGTCAGAAGGGACTGCACAAATTAGCATCTGCCTTAAGAACCAGCCTAGGCTCATTCAAAAGCTCTGAGTAACTGATAAAAAAACCCTAATTTTAAACAAACCCTGCTTTTTTCAGAACATTTGATCTTTGCTATTCTGAGTAGCTACAATATTAATTTTTAATGAAAACATAAAAAGAAAGACCAAAATATTTCTGTGGAAAGCTGACATTCAAGAAACTCATCAGAAAGGCAGAAGTTACAGCAAAATGTTAGATCTGAGAAAGCTCAAAACAGAGGAAAAGGATTAGATGGCAAAAGTAAACATACAGTCTGTTTAAAATGTTGCAACATTTTAGACCTATTTGCACTTACTGGCATGTCTAAGAAGTAAACTCGTGAATGAAAGCCCATCATGTTTGCTCTCTGTCATTGACTTTGAGGCCAGAATGATCCTGAACAGTTGGACAGGTTTACATCAACCGTTATAGCTGAACTTTGCAAACTGTGAAAAAACATGGATTTGTTTTCTAAAACACTGCTGTACATGCTCTACCAAAAGAACGACACTATTTTCATTAAAAAGCCTTTCCTTGGCAGATGTTCATTAGTGTTTAATGCTGGTCACAGCTGGATTAAACTCAGGAAAGCTGAGCTCAGTGCTTCAAGCTTGGAAGCTTATTTGCATCACTACAGACAAATTCTTCTTCAGCTTGCAATCCAGCTGAGTATAGCCAGACAAGTGTTACAGGTTTTCCCATGGCCTTCAAAGCTGAGTTGGAAGTCTCTGAGCAGGGGCTCCCCTGTGACTTTCATCACCTTCCTTTCATAGCTGGGCTAAAAGTAATGTTAAAACAGGGAATGCAGTTAGGCTTTGGAAAAAATAATTATGCCTAGAGAGGCTATCTTGATTGCTTCCACCAACTTTGCATTGCACCACATATAAAGACAGTCCCTAGAGGGAATATGCAAACTGCAGAGGTGACATTTAAAGCTCAAGTAGGCATCAAAATCTGCAAAGTTTTGAGTTAATGGCAAACTTCTGGGTTTCTGTCACCTTGTTTATTTCAGTGACCAAGACAACATTATACTGAATGACATCAGCCATCACATTCTGATGGTTACCCCAGAAATAAAGGGCAAATAATTTCTGCTATGTGTGTACAAGATATAGTATTAGTATAATATACAGTATAATATAATTAGCCTCTGCATGTAGGCCTAGCACAGACAGAGACAGGCCTAAGACAATAAAAATACATATAAGTATACTATTACTACTACTACTACTACTAACTGTTTTAATTTTAAAATAGGAAACAATGCTGGTAAATTAGGAAATGTGAAGATCATTCTTTCTTCAGATGCTCTCAGCTGTTTCTTTTGAAAAGGTAAGAAAAAATACAGATCACATCAGACAGTGTCCAGGCAATGACAGAGATCTCTTTAACAAATTAATCTTTCACAAAACAATAGAAAGTGGAAATACATAACAGCTTAGTTTTAAAAAATAAAAATATGTCCAAGAAGTTATATCCAGTAATGGTTCTCTAAGTTTTAATATTAGGCTCACCCTTCTTCCCTGAGATAGAAGAGTAATACAATAAGCAAGAGGGCCTGACATGAAGACAGAGGCCTCACTGGTGACACAGAAAATTCCATCTGTATTTTACAATACGTCTCTCTGTTCCTTTTCTCACCAGCCAGCCAAGAGACTTAACTGCTTCAGGACTCAAAGAAAAAGAGACGTGCAGTCATGATCTACATACACTTTGTCCTGGTGAAAGCATGCAGATGTAACAGCAGAAAAAAAATGGCAACTGTTCTGAGAAGAGAGGACAAGTGAAACATGACAGATGACATTCCCCACAACATCACCATGTTCCCACTGATGCACCACATGCAGTCAGGATCAGCTCCACAAGGGATCTCAGAGTACATACTGCTACTCTAGGGCAATGAAAGCATAAAATTAACGGTGGAGTTACAATCCACAGCTCAAAAGCCCTTCTTCACACTTAGAGGACCAACAATGTGTTTTGATACAACCATCTGACACAGTGCTGCCATTATGTCAGACTCCCAGGGACCTCACTTATGTTGACTTTGATCAGTGTGACAGCAACTGAAGATAGCTGGGACTCTGCATGAAAATGTCACACCTCCCCTCTCCCCCCAAGCCCATCCTCCCTGTCCCTCTCACCCTTTTTTCCTTTCCCCTGATGTTCAATGTGGTTCTTCCTAAGACAGGAACACCAGGTGGGTATTGCAGGAGGTACTGACTGTATGACTGCACAATTAATGCATTCCAGAGACGGGGGAGCTGATATGTTTGCATTTACTTTGGTGCAATCAGCCAGTAAAAGCGTAGGAAAGCTGGAGACTGGGACAATTGGGCAAACGGCCTCCCAAGGTTGTAGGCAGCTTCGGGGTGGAGGCCTCCCCCCTGCCAGGGATGCCTGCAGGGCCCGAGATAGAACACTACCTTTTGGATATCTGCGAAAAAGGGAGTAAAATTCAAACAAATATGGAGAAAAGATCCTAGAGCAACTCCATAGGTGCTTTGTTGCTTAGTAGTTGTGAAGTCTGTAAGGCTGAATCTGTACACCTATATATTTCTAGCTGAACCTGCTTATATTATAACTTTTTAGATACTATAATTCTTTGCAATAGATGATAAAGTTGTTATTTAGATACTGCACTGGCAATATTTAGATACTGTATTAGCCATAAATCCAATAATAAACATCCTTACAAACCCTGTGTCCTACTTCTCATGTGTAGCCAAGAACACATCCCTCTGCAACTCTGCTACACACAGTTTGGTCCCTTCGTTGCCCAGGAAGTATCCCATGCTATCAGGGATTTCCTTCAACATCTCAGGAGGCAAACAAGAAACCTAAACAGTAAATCAAATCACTTCCTAAACCAATGTGTTTGCCTTAAGCAGGAGACACAGGATATTTAATACCTACAGGCTGGATAATCTCTCTGTGGGTTTCCTGCTACTATCAAAGCAAAAGACCACAGGGACTCTTTCCATGATGCAATCAGCTGCTCCTGATCTCTACAAACAAGCCTGGCATCCCTTCTTTAACATCTGTAGCACGGTGATGTCAAAAGGGCCCCAGTGAACACTTCCCAGGGTGCTATGGATACATGCCACTACTGCTGCCCTAAAGTTTTCCTTGGTCTGGGTGGGCTCTGCCACTTTCCTCCTCGCTGGGCTTCTTGGCATGCTTTCTGGGTGCAAAGACAAGGAATCTTACCTTCTGACTTCAAAGGGCTTAATTCATGCCCTGAAGAAAGGAGCTGAGGTGCTTTGATCTGCCATATGAAGATACTGATCTGCCACCTGGAGATACTGATCTCTCCTCCCTGCCTGCAGTTCTTTGCCAGCTCCTCCAGCAGGCACAGCTGGCTGTGCTACAGGAGGGAGGAGGTTCCAAGGCCATTTGCTCTCCCTTTGCCCAACAGCCTGTATGACCAGGTGGTATAATGGACTAGGCAAGGGAAGCAGCTGACTGCTATCACTGGGATGGTGGTGGGGTGAGCTAGGGGAAAAGTGGGGAAAAGAGTATTTTCCAAACAAATCAGTTTTGCAAGCCAGCCTTCCATGCAACTGCAAAAAAATCTTTTGCTAGGCATGTGGGAGGCAGTCATGGTTTGGAAACAAGCAACCAGGCACAGATGAGCCCAATTCTTTCACTGCTAGTGAAAGCATTTATTTTGGGGAATAAAAAAAACAAGAAACCACCCTTGCTCCTCATGAGGTGCCTTAAGGCTGAGTGCCAGTGATTTTACACAGCTTAAAAATGATTCAGGGGTACATTGGGTGGAGTAAGAGGCACAAGCAGAAGTACATTTGGTCCCTTGTCTTAGCCTGTGGTGTGGCTCCAGCAGCAGGAATGAGCATGAAAGACAAAAGAAATCAGCTTGTACTGTTTTCACATGCCACACATGAACTTAATGAGAACAATTTATACTGATTAAATGAAGCTGAAATTTGGAAGAACATTTCTGTGTTGACTGTATAACCAGCTCCAGCAACCTAGGCTCCAACAAATCTGAGAACCATGTATATTAAAGACAAATAAGGAAGCTGGTTTAGGAAACAACAACAGCATAAAGTTTTATGTAAGTTTATTGCCCAGCGTTGCTTTGTTTGAAATATGAAAAACTGAAGGCATTTTTTTACAATCCTTCAATCTGTCTTAGTCTTTGTTTGTTAGTTCTACCAGGAAGAATAAAATGGAAAGTCAAATTATCAGTAAAAATACGATTTTCAAGGTATACATTATTTCAACAAAACCAGAAACCAAAGAAAATGGGAAATACTACAGTATACCATGTAAGACTTCCATGTTCATTTCTAGATGATTAAGCTTGAGGAAAGCATTCAAATGAAATCAAAACATTTCAATGAAGACAAAAAGGAAAATTACGGTACTCCAGAGTCTGCAGTGATAACTGTAAAACAAAACTTATGCTAAGATAAGGTCACAAAAACTTTAGTAGTTTTTGTGACCTTATCTTAGCATAAGAGAGAAAAATTGTTGGAAGATGGGAGGAGTAGTGAGAGTAGACTCAGGGTCCACATGACAAAACAGATATAAGAAAACAGAAGCATGTTAAATTAAGACATGTATCAGTAGCAGAGCTAACAATGCCATCAGCTAAGTCTTCTTTACACATCCCATTATAAAATCTAGTTTTTGAATGTTTTAATCTTTGCTCTAGCATATTTATTTGAGGTGACAATCTCAGTATCAGGTGCCTGTTTTTTATGGAAATCTCCACCTGAAACGGTTTGGTGATCCCTTAGTAGTTTGTTCATGCTAAGTATTCTGGGTTCTTCATTTTGAAAATTAAGCTTTTGAATTAGGAACACCACATAATTTTGTGGAAATTTGCTCCAATTCCACTATAGGCTTCACACTGCGCCTAAATTTGCACTGGTCCCTGGCACAAGGCACAATTTCATCACGTGAGGCACAGATAGACTTTTCTCGCAGTGACTGCTTACATAATGCTATTATAGGTCAGTGTAGGTCTCAGTCTGTTGGTGAGATGTTTGTGCTGTTATCTGAGCTGGGAAACCAAACATAGGAGTGATCCCTTTTGAGTCCTAAGGGCATGGAACAGGGTGGCACATGTTAGAAATTCCTATGACAGTGGCAAAATGCTGACAGATTAATCTACACCTGGCCCCCAAACATGCCTACGTATGTCTCACTGAACCATAAATCAAATATGTTTTTACAAGTTTTCTTCTTTTAGAAATCACTCAGCAGATATTTTGAGCTCAAATCAGGATCCTTTTTCCCATAAAAGTGCCAAGCCCTTTCCAAACCAGGTTAAGTGAGGAGCAGATTAAAGTATCAGTTGCTTAAGCATCTAGAGAAGCGACATTACAAAGGAGTACCTCTAATGCTGCCTTGTAGAAGGTAAGTCAGAGAACCATCACCCACTGTCACTGCAGAAAGCCTGTAAGCTTCTTCCAAACAGCTGCTATTACATTTGACAGCAGCTGATTTGCACGATGGGGCTCTCTGTGCTCTCTCAGATACATCTCCTTCCCCAGATTCATCAGAGTTGGAAAGGAAAATCAACATCCTATCCTAAACTGTTTTCAGACAAGCCTATCAAAGAAGCTAAAGAACAGATCTTTTAAAATAAATATGCTAGGACTTCCTTGTCTGGAAAAGAGAAAGCTAGTGAGATTTACAAAACTAGAAATAAGAGATAACCTGACTGGTTAGTCACTGCCTCTTTAAATTTAAAAAAAAAAAAAAAAAAACAAACCCCAAAAAACAACCAACAAAACCCAACCAACAAACCAAACACCCCCCTCAAAACCAAAGAAAGCCCCGACCTGCCCTGCCCCCCAAGAGAAACGAAACTACCCAAAAAACCATAAATCAAAAGGAATGCTAATGCAACTAGGAAGTAGCAGATTCAAAGGAACAAAAAGACACATTTTTTCACACAGCTTGTAGATGAGCTGTGGAGATCCTTACCAAATGGCATTTAGGATCCTAAAATTTTCTACATCTGCGTATTCAAGAGGGTAACTGTCAACTTTAGAGGAAAAAGTATTCAAAGGTAATAAATATCAAGGTACCACCTCTGGCTCCAAACCCCACAGACACACAATACCAGAGGAAGGCATGTTATTCAGTGATTGCTCCATTCTGCTGTTCTTCGCTGTGCATTTGGCAAGCAACCACTGGAGATACAGGAGATAGGATTCAAAGCTAATAGAATTTTAGGTTTTCACTGGCACAGCTATTACTATTACACAATGCTTTTGAAAAGACAGGCCTGCAAGGAAGACAGACATGAGTAGCAACTTGTGGTAGTTCAAAATATGTTTTCTACTACAAAATAATTACAATTTATTTAATTAGTCAACCTAGTTTTGTTATCCCTTGTCAGTACATCACAAAATTAATAAAACTTGCTACGTAATGCAAACATGATACAAGCTCTTTCCTCTACTTTTAGTAAAGAAATACTGGGCGAGCTCATGTCAGTTCACAGCTCTGTGCCAACAATTCCTAATTTACTACCAGAAGAAAACCCAAGTTATGTACAATATATACAGAGAGAGCTCAGAAGGAGGTGTATGGCAGAGGTAGCATGAATTTCACAGTTTTTAAAGGTGTAAAGCCCTCTACTCTTCTCTTGAACTCTACCCTGTCTTCTGTCTGTAAATGGCACCTCTCAGGCTCACTTACAAATTGCTATATAAGCACCAGTGTGGGAGTGCAGCCAAGAATGGGAAGTCTAAGCTGCATTCCCTGTTTAGTCCACAGGCAAAGTAGTTTCTCTAGTTATCTTTTACAAAAATAGGCAATTTGTTGTAAGGAAGGACATACCAAATGAAAGGAAAGGCAGCTTAATAGAGTCTCTTAACAAGTAGTCATTTAGGACCAATAAGACCGGTAGGTATTCCCTTGTGAAAAAAACCCTCCTAATAATTTTTCCATTACCAGAATAAATACAGCATTCATGGTGGTTTTTTGACTGCTCTAAATCCACCACTTCCAATAGCCAGCAGCAACTGGAAGTTCCACAGCCAACCTTTCTGAATTCCAGGCAGAGCTATGACAAGCAGGAGACATTTGAAGAACTAAAAGAACAGAGTGTTTCCTAAGCTTTTGCCATATGCTTATTCTGCTGCTGAGATTGTACCTGAGTTAGATGGAAAAAGACTAATTTATTGCAGGCTATGATCTGCCCCACTCCACATGCCACCATCTCCTCTTGCAAATCTTGTGGAGCAATTCTTGCAGCATTTACTCTGTCTGTGATTTCTGAACTACACAAGAAGATAAGGCAGAGGATGCACAGGTTTGGGATCCAGTCACTGATGACAGACCACAATCAGTTTGAGAGATTAATAGGAGGGATGAAGAAAAGAGAAGGTGGATATCAGGGCATGTAAGCCTGTAACCTCTCAGAAGAGCCAAAAATACCTCATTTTCAATCCCTTAATAATCAAGTCTGTGACAAGAATCAAATCAATTTCTGAATGCTGTGTTATAGCGCGGTAGGGCCCAGGACACAACAGGAAGAAAATGTGCCTAGTGGAATAACCTAATCCAAGTGTACAATCTCAATGAAAACTGAGCACACTTGGTGCCAGGCACTTAGGAAGGTCAGAGTCAAAAGAAAGGCAATGCTAAGATTTTTTAAGTCCAGTTTGTAAAAAGACAAGAGCTAACATTCTTTTGATGAGAAGATCAGAGAAAACATTCCTTTTCATGCTGTTTCAGAGCACTGAGTGTCTCAGGTTTTGTCATCTAACCTAGTGACAGAAGTATTTTTGTACTTCTTATTTTCTCCTTTTCTAATACCCTTCTTCCCTCCCTAAGGTCTTTGTTTCCACTGATGTATTCCTCGCATTTTTCCTCAAGGTGCTTTCACAGAATGGGTCAGGTAGGAAGGGCCCACTGTGAGTCATCTGGTCCAACGCCCCTGCCAGTCAGGGCCATCTCAGAGTACACAGCACATCACTCTGTCCAGATCATTCTTGGATATCTCCATTATGGGAGACTCCACAACCTCTCTGGGAAATCTGTTCCAGTTCTCTGGAATCTGTTCCAGTCATTGCACAATAAAGAATTTCTTCCTCATGTTCAGGTGGAACTTCCTGTGCATCAGTTTTTGCCTCTTGCCTCTTGTCTTATTGCTCAGCAGAGCCTCATCCATCCTCTTGACATCTTCTTCCCTCTACCCCTATTTTCTTTTATTTTCTCTTTGATATTACACACTGCTTGACTTCAAGTAAACACTGCCTCTGATGGGTGCACGAGGGATTGTGTGACACACCACTTCTGAATGGCAGCAGACTGCTTGCTGAGGGACAGATCCTGGTGCAGTCCCAGGACACAGTTCTGTTTTCTATTTAGGACCAAGATTTCCCAGCAAACCTCCTGAAGTGGGACTGTGGAAATGAGCTAATTTAGCTGAATCCAGGGAGAGAAAAAAAATCATCCCAAAAGACTTACAGAAGGACCTATCTTGGTATCTTCATTTAGGGTGCATCCAACAGTTGTCCTGCCTGCTCCACAGGCACAAAACACAAAACACAAAAACACAAAACACAAAAACCACAGTTTTTGCTATAGAGACATCATAGGTCACTACTAAAATTCAGAAAATACACTTTGGCAAACATTGAGGAAGAACATATGAAGAACTAGGAATAATTAATATTAGGAATAACATATTAGAAGGAAATTCTTCACCATGAGGATAGTGAGGCACCAGAACAAGTTGCCCAGAGAAGTTGTGGGTGCCCCATTTGTGGAGGTAGTCAAGGTCAGGTTGGATGGAACTCTGAGCAATCTGGTCTACTGAAAGATGTCCCTGCCCATGGAAGGGGGGTTGGAACTAGATCATCTTTAATGTCCCTTCCAATCCAAACCATTCTATGATTCTATGATTTGTGTGAATTCTGTTTTGCTTTCTGAAGTCCAGAAGGGTCCATAAGAATGACAGCTCTGCTATGTGACTGTGAAAACTTAACTAAGCATGTTTAAAGACTGCAACAATAAACACATCAAACAAAACTCACAAGTATGACAAATGAAAAGGTATCAAGTCCTTAAAATACTGCAAAGCTTTCTCCAAAAGAGAAGATTCTGCTGCCACAGAATCTCTGTCATCCTTTCTAACTTTCTTGCATAATGTGGGTGTTACAGCATTTAGTCATTTGTTACAGAATTTATAAATGGATTTACTTTTGTCACAGGCACTCTGGTGAGAGATCTCTTGTTGACACAATGGCAATTTCTTCTATGAAAACTGTCTTTTAAGTTCACATCAAAGATACACTGAATAACCATTAACATTTCAACAGCTTTTTAGAAAGCTGGGTTGTAATTTAGGCATGTCAAGATCATAGTAACTCCTAAGCAGTTTAAGTCCTATCACAAAAAAGGATGCAAATTAATTATCAAATGAACACAGGGTGGGGCCAGCTCTGCCATGCTTACTCATGCAGAACAGGGTGTACCTAGACAATTCCCCTATGGGACCCTTCAGCAAAATGCACTACAGGCCTATTCAGATTAAACAGAGAAGAGAAATGTAATAAAACATTCCCTCTTTAACTTCTAAAAGCTAACATGTTACTTCTAAGGAGACCAAACTAGTGTGCTTCTGGTGCAGTGCCTAGGTTAATCTCAGTCACCAGCAGATTTATGTTTTCTTTTGCTGCAGCTCTACTGCACAGTGAAAAAAACACATTTATGTGCATAAGAAGAAAATATGGAATAAATATGAACCAGCCTTCCTCAATTCCAACTGCAACAACCCTGCCAGGATGGGAAATGCCTAATTGCTGGCACTCCATATGTCCTTTGCTTTGACATGTGCTTTGCCAGTGAGATTTACACCCCTTCAGCATGAAGCAGCAGACTGATGAGACAGAAATACAGTTCTAATTCAGGCTTTGGATGAAAGCAGGCTGTAGGGATTATGCAGAGAGTTTCTGTGCATTTCTTTGCTAGTGTGATCTCAAGTCTCAGTATCACAAACCTGTCCTTTGCTTCCTGCTCTTATCACAGAATCTACTCAAGTTGTGCTCAGCCCCCCTTTTCCATTCAGACCATCTTCATCTTTTCTTTGTGAGTCACCACAGTCCTTCAACACACTGCTGTGCAGGTGCCTCCTCTTTCCCCCTGTCTGTAACAGTCCAGCTGGCTCTCTGGCTGTGTACCCAGCACTGCATGTCTCAGCCAACACAGACCCCATCTGCCCAAAGCTGCACAATGCAACATCACCTTCAGGGAATATCTGCATGATGTTAACAGCAGCAGGTAACAGGTCCAGACTGTACAGAGAGATGGGTTCAACTGCACTTCAGGTAAGCTTATTCTAAAGGACTAGCCAAACAATATTTCAATATTTCAAAAATATCCCCCTGGAATATGGAGACATCACTACAGGAAGGAGCCTCAAATGCATGGAAGTGCTTAAGTAAAGCAGATAGGCATCTACAGGGCCACTGAGATGCCTTCAGCTCACATCCACATAGCTGCAAAATACAGCCCTTGCCTGTATCCCTTCCTCCCAGTTTAGGTTTTGTCCCCACTAAATTTGAACCTTTTCCCTCCTCCACACTGCTTTGGCACCAACAAAGGGGTCACTGAACGCACACAAGAGACAGGCTTCCTGCTCTCGCTTCCCAGGCTTGGCCACATCCCAGCCCACAGCAGCTGGCTCTGGCTGCTGCAGAAACTCTGCTTCATCCCTGCACCCGGGGACACAGCGTGCTCTGACACCCCCGTCGGGAGCACACACAGGCTCCTCAGTGCTAATTGCTGGGAGAGCCTAAGCAAACTGTGATGTCAGGGGCTTTGGAGATTTTAGTTTCTAAGTGCAAGAAAGTTTCTACTGAGCACACACACACAGAACTGAGAATTCTTGCAGGAGAACCAGAATTAGAGCATACACTTTCACACAGTAAAAGAAAATTCCATGGTAAACTATAGGCAACTGTGAATATTTCAGTAGGAAGACTGAGGCAAAATGTAACCACATAACATCTTAGCACCACTGCCTACACTCATTCCGACATCAGTGAGCTTGCAAGTGCAGAGGAGGACATAAAGTTGTGTTTATTTACGATGCATCTCTTTATGAGAAAAACAACAATTTAGGTTAGGAGGAACTTCTTGGGGATCATCTTGTTTAGCCTCACAACCCAAGTAGGACCTTTGAAGTTAGATCAGTATGGTGAGGGCCTTGCACTGTCCTGCTTCAAGTACTTTGAAGATGGAGAGCTTATGTCCTCTCTGGCAAAATCTTTTCTATCTGCAGAAGAATGTTTTTTTTTATGCTCATGCGAGTCATCTTTTCTTGCAGTCTATGAACCATTGCCGCCGCCTACTTTTTGTGTATATCTCTCAGAAGAAACTAGCTTGTCCATGAAAGCTCCTGTAGGTAACAAAAAACAAAGCCAGTTTCTTCCACTTCCCTTGTTTATTATGTGTTCCCGCCCTCTACCCATCCAGTGTCCCTCCACTGGACTGCACCCAGCTTGTCAGCAATATTTGCAAGTATTTATAAAGCTCTCCAGATTGCTCAATCCCACAAGAACACACTGGCTTAACAACAGTAATATAAATATTATGAATACATTTTACAGATCCTTCATGATTCATTAAAGAAAATTATTGCAAGCAAAGTGGTAGATCTAGCCAGTAATTACTACACAGTACAGGGCAGTTTCTGTAGGTGTGTTGTACAGTAAGATTAAAAAATAAAGCTTATGCAATAATATAACTATTAGGTAGAAAATGTCCCAAGGTATTTGGGTACTTATACCTAACCTGAAAGTATTGTGGGTGTAAGTACAGGGTTACAAATTTTCAGCCACAAGTACTTTCTTTTAGAATATTCCACATCTGACAAAGTCCCATATTTCTCTGAACTGAGATGATTTTGATGTGCTTCTGAAAAATATTTCTGAAAAGCCTCATTAATCACTTTGTACACTTAAGAATTGGAAACATTTCTTGCAACTGAAACCAGTCAGTTTGTTTGAAGTGGTCTACAGAGAAGCTCTGCAAATAATCCAACTGTAGGGAAACAACAACTGATGAAAACTCCTCCAGCATAGTAAGGGCAGTTACCTTACCCTATGAACCCTACTGTTCTGTAGCTGTCACGAAGGGTTTTATGGCTTTGTCAGGTCACAGTGAGTTCTTGTTGTCACAAAGCCTAACTCCTCACTTTTCATTGTACAGAGAAACAATGAGGAAAGCGGGAACCATGTGGTACCAGTTGTGGTATTCCCAAAGGACAAGAGAAATTATGTATTTCTGACAGTGCTGCCACTGCAAGCAGCAGGGCTGCCAATTCCCAATACCAAAACCATTGTTAATGGCTTTAGGGAAATTCAAGCCCAGGTTTCCTGGAAGCATCCTTCCTCCAGAGTATTTCAGAAGGGGCAGTGGACAGCTGACATGCATCAATACTGCCTGACACTCCTTATCCATATGACACCAGAGGTGCCACTCTACCCCCTTGTTTATGCAGTTATGGGTCAATGCCTATCTGCACTTCAGTGCTCATTCATGATCCGACTTCTCCAGCTACATTTAAAAGTACATTTAAATCTTTTTCATAGATAATAAATTTAAAAAATGAGTATTTTGTATTAGTCTACAAAGTCACAAAAAATGCAGGGAAAACACCAGTTTAAATTACAGCCTGTTTGGTATACAAAGGACTGCAGTCATGGTGTTGAGTGAGACTTGCAGAAACTTTGCATTGTAACTCCATATATTTATAAGTGTACTATTCTAAAATAATAATAAAACCAAAACCACCACAAAAAACCCCATAATAGAACAAAAACAACAATAACAACAAAAGACCACTGAACCAAGCCCCAAAAGTTTTCAAAATTAGCATTTGGAATTGAGGGGCTAAGTATGTTGAGATTGGTGCAAGGATATTTAAAGGCCAAATAATAACTTCTATTAACTAGATAGGGTCAATTACAGTATTCTTAACATCATCAGAAGTAATAAAAATACCAGCAGTATAGTAACAGCATTGCTGAAAGAAGGGATAGAAAAATATTTTTTGCTTAATTTTGTGTGCTGCTATGTTCTTTGTTTCTTCTACATGTACTGGTACAGTCATTAATATCTTTGCACCTGGTCTGCTTCCCATACACAACAATGTGATAGCAAGAGAAAAAGGGGAAAAGAAAATGTGGGTATTAAGCTGCTATAACGGTTCTCCATTTGCGGACAGGAGGAAAATGCTTAAATGCTTCAAGCATAATTTTGAAGACAATTATGGAGGCATCTCTTCTAACTCCTATGCATTTTTGACAAATCTAAATAACAGATAAAGATTGCCAGTGAAGAGGAGTGGGGGTCATGTGCCTGATGTGCAACGTTAGCTAAAAACCCACAACAGCTGCCCCATTTCTCTCTCTATCTTTACAAAACAACTGTTGAACTCTCCTAACAACTCCCTGCTTCAGCTTCACATACTCCTTTCCTATCTGGCACAGCACCTTCTGCTATGATTTCTAAATGTCCTCTTGACACAACGCTTGTGCACGTACTGCTGCATCTGTTACTAATTAAGGAGGGATATTTAGGCTGGTTGGAGAATGACACTCTTTGGCAAGGAAGGGAAGCCTGCAAGTTAGAAACACCTTTTCACTCTATTCCTATTAATTTTTATACACAGCAAAACAGAAAGAAAAGAGCCTGTGAATGCTCTACAGAAGGCCAGTGTGTCTGTGCAGATTCAGGTTTCTTCCCAAGATGCTGGAATTTTTTTTTTTTTTTGCTTTCCTTTGAACTCCCAGTCAGATTGGCATTTTTCCACATACCTGTCCATGACCAGCCTTTTCTAACAACAGTTGTAAAAACTCTGTCTAGGCTTTCACAGACTGAACAACAAAGTGATACTGCCTAATTCAGCCAAAAACTATAGTATGGCACTGCGGAACAGAAACAGCAGATAAAATTATCAACTTGTCAGGACATGTGCAGAGCAGACAAGAAAGCAGTTATAGCCTACATTAGTTTAATTTGCAAACATTTTGGAGCAAACTAACAGGATATTTAATACCAATAAAAGTGTTATAGTAAATTAAAGTATGTTTTTGCCAGTGTTAAATGGTAAATATGGTGCTGCTAATGACACAACGACATTGTACTTTATCTTGCAGGATTCCAATACCCATGAGTTACATAGAGATGTGGTCATTTATGTCAGCAAAGGCATGACTAATTGAATTAAATTTTAGATTCATGATGTATATAGCACAGTCAGCAGCCTTTACAATCAGTGGAGAGAAATAGGAGACATACAAAATCAGATGGACATCAGCTTTATGATGAGCTCAATCGTGGTTGAAGCATGCCTGTCATTCTTGTGTTCCTCTCAATCTATCTCCAAAGCATCTCTAGGTACAGGTGTTGAAAATTTCCCTATTTACTTTTAATACCCAGGTTAACTGAGTCTTTTGGTGACAATTTTTTAATTAAGACACTGGGCAGGACAACTGAAGGAAATGCTTTGCAGGACCTAGAGTTAGGGAAGAGCTAGTAGGAGATGTGAAGGTCTACAGCAGCTTCAGCTGTGAAGACCATGCTAGTTTTGGAACTGGCAAAGGCAGTGAAGAAGTTGCTGTCATGGAAATTCTGGTTAGACACAAAAATTCGGGTTTTTGCCCCACAGTCAGAGTGGACAAGGACAGGAATAGGTTTGCCAGACTGTTTGTGGAACATTCAAAACTTGACAAAGCCCTGAGCAACCTGATTTAATTTTAAACTCAGCCCTGCTTTCAGCAGGCGGGGGTGGACTAGAGACCTGAAGAGTTTTCTTTTGAATTAAATTATTCTGTGACTGAAAGTTTCTATGACTTGAAAGGGGCCATACAGAACAGATGACTAACTGTTAACTAAGAAGGCTGTTGTTCTTCAGTTTTATAAAGTGGGCTTCAGAAGTTTAACTTTGGATGAAAACAGTAAAATCTGGAGATGTGGTGAGAACTGCTAGGGCTTTTCTGAATCAAGGCTTTCTTAAGCATAATCACTCCAGACACATTTGAAGACTCAAGATCATTTTTTCCCTGCTGGAAAAAAGGAACAAAGAATGAGTAAACGCTGACAAAAAGAAAATCAAAACAATCTTACATATTCTGCCACACTCTGCCCTTCTTGATGAGCCAGCATTTTGCAGCTTTAATTTATACAGTATTTTCAGAGTGTCCCTGATTTTCACTTTCCTCATATTGTTATTCTTACCCTTCCCTCCCTTACTTCAACTGTTTTATGCATTTTTAGTCCACGTCAGCCATACTCTGCTGTCCAGGTCACTCTTGACTTGAACTGCAATCCTAAAAATTACTTTATTTACTCTCTCTCTCTCTCGTGTGAAAACAAGAGATAAAAACTTGCAGTTGAATACACAAAAAACCATGCATATATACACTTGCTGCTTCTGTTTCCATCTAGTGGACAAAAGATGTTTAATTTGACCTAACCTTCCCATATACTGGTCTGTTTGTTTTATGCAAAAGACCTCTACACAATTCACAACCAAACTAGAAAATGGGTTTTTGTAGAACAAAGTATGA
Organism: Urocynchramus pylzowi; assembly: GCA_013397555.1. Lineage (NCBI taxonomy): Eukaryota > Metazoa > Chordata > Aves > Passeriformes > Fringillidae > Urocynchramus > Urocynchramus pylzowi. The sequence continues at coordinate 116,780 of VZRH01003308.1, read as the reverse complement.
AATCTTACTGAAGTCTTTTCATCATAATAACATTTAGAAATAGGCCTCTCAGACATCTGGCAGCAAGACTAGGAAAATGATAGTTGCACATCTCTATAAATGCACCATAAGCATTTCCAACAGTAAATCTTACTGTTTCCCTGGAACCTCTTATTCCACACAAAAGAAAACAAATCTGAAAACCATTACTTTAAATGCTTGTGCTTCTGTCAGTAAAAAATGGTGCCACTCATTAAGAAGGAAAAACGTTTTATGAGAACTGTAAGTCCTACTGACAAATGGAACAGCTTATTGTGTCCAGGACAAATGTTATAAATCAACAATTAGTGACAACTGGCAGAGATTTAGGGCTCACTATCTTGACACAAAAAAAAAAAACCATCTCCAACTTCCATGACAGTACTCCATGAAGAGCCCAGTTGTATCTGGTCATAAGACCAGGGCAAGCTATGATTTGTTTTTAGAGTGGACTGCTATTTTAAGAATCACCTTAATAAGGATCCTTAGTTCTTCCTAAAGCACAAACAAGACTGTCCAGCTTGTGACAGAAGACAGGAGGGTCAAATCACACAATCTGCATGATGAGAAACTTACTATTTCCTACCCTTAAAAAGAATTTGTTTGATTTTTTTTCTGGAGGCAATCTAGCTCAAAGCATTAATGCATTTATGTTTTGTATCCCAGATTTCCAAAACACAGGAATGGGTTCTTATGCTGACTGTGGCATGTACAGAACTCATGCACAGAGGTCCAGATACTAATCAATAACAATTTTGCCTGTCCTTTTGTCATGTTGTTTTATGTTAAAAATACCTAGTTGCTACAAATTCTTTTATTCTACTAGAAAAGAAAAAACCTAAAATACTTTTTCGCTTGAACATACTCTGCATTCAAATGCAGATATAATATTTTAATAGCAGTATCAGCCTTCTTCATTTATCCCTCCTTTTTCCAGAAGGTTTCATACTCATATCACAGTTTTTAATTGCTCTGGTCTTCCAGTATTTTCTTTGGTTGCAGTTCCATGTAGTACTCAATGAATGCTCAGTACCATGGATCTGACAGAATGGGTATCCTTCAGCACAGATCACCATTTCCCATGCTTCCTGCTCTGAACCACTTGAAAATGTTTGTAATTTTCTCTGATGAAGTAAAGTAAATCCAGGAAGTGCCTTTAATTCTGAGTGCTGTTGGGTGCAAAGGATTTTCAGCTCCTTGTAGAAGGAAATTAGTGTGTAACAGCCATACTCAATCATTTGAAATGAAAATGTTCTGTCAGAAATTAAAAAATTACCTGCATAGGACTATAACCTGCAAAATAGAGCAGGAGTGAAAATCTACTTCTACAAGTATTTAAACAGAAATGCAACTTAAAATCAGCAAACTCTGAATTTACTGTTCTTTCAGAATACAGACAATATTGGTCCTACCTTTCAACTTAATATATATCAAATGATGTAATTATCATTACAATTACTAAAAGAGTATTGCTCTTGATAAGAGTTGTCCACTGTGTGGCTAGCTTTCAAACTCATCCATCACCATTCATCTCTTCTCCTTTAATATTTTTCTTTTCTCTTATGTGGTATGGAACAATCTTTCAAGAAGCATTCTGCTGTCACCAGAGAGCACACTCTCATAAATTCAGTAATACCAAACAGCACAATACATACCATAAAATTATTTTCTTTGCACATTTTTCATATATTTTTCAGGTTTCAGGCAACACTTAAATTATTCTAGCAATAAAGTTATTCAGAAAAGCCAAAGTAATCTCAGAAATTATATATGGTAAATAAGTGAAGCTGTCAATACTTGATAGGATTTTTTGATCTCAGCAGAATGAAAGCTGATTATAAAATATAAAGAGTGTTTCCAGCATTACAAACAAAATGTCTCTACTTCATGCTTTCAGTGAGGGGAACAGTATCTGAAGTTAAGCAAAACCCAAAATTAAAAGACACATGAAAAAAATTTTCTTCCAGCCCTTCCCAAAACACCAGATTTGACTTGGATACACAGTAATTTATTGATCTTCCCTTCCAGTAACTAAAATTCAGAACCAGATGTTCTCTATATTACCAAATTATATTCTATCAGTATAGCACATACTTTAAAAACATTATATTACTAATATAATAGAAATATGCAAAAATCAGTAAAATGAGAAACCCGCCTCTTCATTGTTTCTGTGCCCAGTCTGCACATTCTCAATCATCACAGCTGGAAAATCAGTTTCTTTATATTGCTGTTTCCCTCAACAGTTAAATAAAAATAGTATTATTGAAACCTGTTGTCATTCTGTATTAAATCTCTATTAAGTATTTTGATATTCTCAAATGTAAGGTCCTCTCTAAGAAGCATATATAGCAGTCACTTTTACCTCTATATATGGTTCTGTTACTATGCCTGCACTGCATAAAAAGACACCAAGAGCTTCCTAAGGATCATTTATCACAATGCACTCTACTACTACTACTACTACTACTACTACTACTATTACTACTACTACTGAAGTATTCCACTTATTTTGAATCAAGCTGTAGCACTAGCACAATCTAAAGATTTGTTTGTAAATGACATTGTGTCTTGCCTTGAATGGGTGACCAGGTCATAATCCTCCCACAGCAGTGGCTGGTTAGATTGCTTTAAATTAACAGGCACTGCTAACCATTACTTGAAAACAGATAATCCTGTTAGAAAAAAATGGTCATCCAAATTCCACAATTTTTTTTTCTCCAACAAAACTGCTAAGGTTTTATTGATCTATTTACCCAACATTATTGTTAGCTGTACCTCTTTGCTCTTAACATAAATGAGAAAACTGGAAAGTAAGCCAACTGCACTTACAAAACAGTACAAAACAAAGAATGAACATTGATGTCAATGACTGAATTTTTTCCACATAATTCAAAACTACAGAGTGAAAATTTGGATTTCATATGCAGCAGCAGGTTTGATATAATTTACTATGTTCTATGTGGGTAAACTGTTCAGCTGCTTATTTCTGAGGAGAAAGAGAAAAAAACCAAAAACCAGCACAACCCCCCATCCTCAATCTCTAATTCTCTAATCACACAAAATAAATACTCTAAAACCTAACAACATTAGATAGCCATGCATAAAGTTTCTCCCTTAGGAAAGCTATTTTCAGTTCTCTTGCTACATGGGACCAGCTTGCTGCCAAGAGCATGTGTTCTTGGATGGGGCTGCAGTTCTTGAGGACGGATAAAGCCTCCTCAGCTGGAAAAACCTGGCTGTAGAAGGAACTATGGAGAAGAAACATTGAGTGCTGCCCATCCTTGTTCTGAAATGTTCTGAAATTTTTCTTCTCATGTTTTTTTCCTGTGTTTGTTTTTGTTTTCTTGTTTTTTACTCTAACTGGAATGGGACTATTTCATACCAAGAGCAGAAGAGGAGCCAAGGACTCCCTCAAGCTGACTACAGACTAGACTATTTCCAGTATTTTTTGTTGATATAGCACAAATACCAGAATGGAGGAGAACATAACATAACAGGAGCTGCCCTTATTCTCTACTACATTTTTATTACTCCTGCTCAATAACTGAATTTTCATCTGGGCACAATGTTTTTAAACTCTAGTTTAAAGTTGGCAGACAAGCAAAACAACCACAGAAAGTAAGACTTCTGAAGCCCTTACTCTTTTATGGTGTTGTTTTAAAAACTGGCTGCATAGTAGTTATCTCAATCAACTAGTTTTGACCATGTTCCTTCAGAAATCTTGTGTTAGATGCAGTAATTAGTATAAGAGGGACTAGACCCAACCAGAATTACTTCCACTGTTTTGCACACTCTGAGACAGAGTGTAAAATTAGCCATACCAGCGGGCTTTTTCTCTACAGGGTACGGCTTGGTGTAATCTGCATGCTGCCATCAGGTAGTGTCTGCACACAGCAACCCAGCTAGTCTCTGTGAGCACAAGTGAGAGACACCTTTGTTGCTGAGGCTCTTGGTTCTTCATTTCAGGACATCATTTGTAGGAGCATCTGAAGAGTAACAGCTTAGGAAAACTGAAGGTGAAGGAAGACCTTCAAGGAATCTGTTCCAGAGCTTTGCTCATCCTGATTGGCCTTTTCTGCACTTTTCCAGCTTTGCTCTATGTCTTTGGTGTGGGGAGGAATGGAGCTGTGACAAGCAGTGAGCTGACCTTCCTGGGGACTCCCTGTCACAACAGCAAAATCCCATCTCTGAGTCATAACATTTGGAGTGCATGAATTTATGTGCCATGTTAGGGTTGTATTTTGCCTACAAGCATCATTCAACATTTATCTACACTGAGCATTGCTTGCCAATGATTTATTACTCAGGCATTTGCCTTCTAAGGACTTTCTGCAGTTCCTTAGCTGGTCCTTTATGGTTTAGTGGAGCATCGACAAACTTCTTATTTTTGCAAACTTCAGCATTTGCCTCCTTTGTGGAGTTGTTTAGAAATGCACAGAAAAGCATGGGTCCCCACACAAATGTCACCTACCTCACTGTCTCCTGCTCTCTGTTATCTAGCTGCTTGTCAATGCAAGTATTGCCTCCTCTGTACCTCTAAGGGATTAACTTTTTCCCAACACAGATGTGAATGGTGTCCCTCCTATTAATGGTGGCTTTATAGGTATCTACTGCTTTGTGTCTGTACACTAATGACAATTCAAGATGAAAAAAAGAATTCCAATCAATTGCAATGAACCTACAAGGTTTCACACACTTTCTTGAACTGATGTACTCTCCCACTCAGCTTTGCTGATTTGGCACACTGTGCCTACTGCTTTTAGGGAAGAGCTGTGTCCTGCTTTCAGCTGGGATAGAGCTAGCTTTGTTCCTAGCAGCTGGTACAGTGCTGTGTTTTGGATTTGGTATGAAAATCACACTGGTGACACAGTGATGTTTTGGTTGTCGCTCAGTAGTGCTTATCCTATGTCATGGACATTTTAGACAGGAGGCTCTATATCTGGCCCAAAAAATGTTATTTCTGGGGCTTTCTAAGTTTTCTGAGCATTTTTATTCACTCATTCTGCATGAAATGTTAAATTAAACTAGCGGTCTCAGAAAATAACAGAAAAAGGAGAGACACTAGTTCAGCAGGAAGACTGAATCCTGACTTGGGCAACAGTTGTGATCCAAATCTGTCCTGGAAGCATGTATTTTAAACTTTCCATACTACTTCATCTTTGAGGATCAAAGACAGACTTCAGTTTCAACAGCTTTCAACACACACCACTCTAAATACACCAAAAGTACTTAAATTAAAAAAAAAAAAAAAAGAGAAAACATGCAAATAGAAAAAAGTCCCTTACAGTAAGAAACCTCCCACAACACAGAACTGAAATGCTCAATATATATTTCTGTCTCCTCTAAAGAGATTTCATTTTCTGTATTTTGTGTTTTATGAACAATGAACTATTTTAAGCTTCTAAATTGCTGTATGATTCATGCTGATGATAAAAGCCAGCAGAACACATTTGAACTTTGCACACATCCATCTCTCCTTGTTTTTAATGGTTTAGAACAGCCCTAATGTATTTACACAGGTTAAGCAGCTTAAAAGCTGGAACACAGGAAACCTTTGGGCTAAGCTCAATATGATTAAAGTTCACAGTAATGGATGAAAAGAAAAAGAAGAACACACAACACACTACAACAACAACAAAAAAATTCAAAACAACTGTTTTGCAAACACTTAAAATAGCAGAATTTTGTTGTCCAAAAAACAGCTAAGTACAGTTTTCTCACTTACTAAAAATACTTAGGCTATAGAATTTTCTTAATTTTTCAAAAGATACTTTGGCAAAAGGATTAAATATTACATCTGGAATATGTCCTTATGTAGTACACTTCATGCTTTTAAGAAATCCATACAGCTAAGAATCCATTTTCTCCAGTAAGGCACTTCACAAAATGAAAGAAAAATGAAGTAAATTAGAAACTCTTGTGCTAATGGTTCTACAACTACAGCTATAATATGACAAATATCTGTAACTGCATTTCAAGGAATTGAAAGCAGAGATTTATTTACTTGGAAACCTATAAAGATATTTTAAGTGGCCCAAGTAACACAAATACAAAATATTATGGTAACTCATCAAAAATACAGATAGCAGTTAGATAAGTAACCTTGAGGGTGGAGAAACAAAAGACTTCTTCTTTTACAACTTCAATATTGATATTTCACTAAAAAAGGTTCTTTCCAAGATCATGAAATCCTTTGTAGCTTGAACAGGTTTCTGACTCATTTATGCAACTCAGTTTAACTAATTCTTAAAATTCTTTAAGAGCATTTAAAAATAGTGAAGCTTTTATAAAACATGTTTTCAATTCACATTCTTTTTGTAAGGTCTTTTCTTCATTAGTAAATTACTCAAGTCTAGGAAAAGGAGGTAATGAGCATCAGGTGGCCTACATGTGTTTAGCTTGGGACTCTCACTTTCAATATTACAGAATCGATTAGGATGGACAAGATCTCTGAGATCATCAAGTCCAGCCTGTGACTGAACACCACCTTGTCACCAGACCATGGCACTGAATGCCACTACCAGTCTTAAACACCTCCAGGGATGGTGACGCCACCGTGTCCCCGGGCAGTCCATCCCAGTGTTCAGTCATCCCTTCTGTGAAAAAATTCTTCCCAATGTCCCACATAAACCTACCCTGACACAGCTTCAGGCCATCAGCTCTCTTCCTGTCACTGGTTGCCTGGGAGAAGAGATCAACCCCACCTGGCCACAACCTCCTTCCAGGCAGTTGTGGAGAGTGATAAGGTCAGCCCTGAGCCTCCTTTTCTCCAGGATAAACACCCCCGGATCCCTCAGCTGCTCCCCACAAGGGAAGAGCTCGTGGATTTGTCCTCCCAGCTGACCCTTCACTAGCTCTGCCAAGCTCCTCTGGACTCACTCTAGCACCTCAATGTCCTACTGAAAGTCTATATTGTCAGTATGTACACATTCATTATAGCTAAAGTTTTTGTGAGCTCTCCCAGTTTAAAGCAAAACTGTCATTTAAAGAAATGCAAGCATAGCAACAGTATGACAATTAGATGTAAACCTAATCTTAAAATTCCCACTAAGTATCTCTAGTCATCTGCAGCACCATAATAAATCATAATCATAATAAAATTAAATTAATAGCATGTGTAGTCTCTATTTCTTCAGACTTAAAAAACCTTTCAAAACAAAAAAGGAGGAAAACAGGGGAACAACTTGATAAATTATAGAAAGTCACACAGTTAGGGGATCATTAAGGCTCATGCTCCTGTGACAGTGGTGGCTTATCCTGTACTTAAGAAAAGACCTGTTGGTGGCTAAAGGTGCTCACACACCAACATGAAAGTGCTAGACAGGAACAAGTGCTAGCTTGCTGTCTCAAATGATGCTATAATTAACACTTATATTAATCTAGTCAGTATTTGGGTATGCAGAAGAAATTGGCAGGTTAGGCTGTTTTGAAGGCAGGGAGGGAGCCAAGCATTGCACTCTACTGCTGGTGATTCTTTCGTCTCACTAAACGGTGCCAAATTCACAGTCCAAAGCAAATGTGTAGCTCAGCCAGTGACAATGCAGCCTTTTCCACAACATTTCATCAATATGTTTGAATCTGCTTCACACAGATCTGCTTTAAAAGGATAATGGCACAGTGAGAGAAGTCCTTGTTTCTTGACCCTAGTGATTCTATAATGCTGCTTGCTAGCAAGTAGCTTGGCTACAGTAGCAGACCAAAAAAAGATTTCAAAAACTAAGCAGCTTAAAAAATAACTCAAATTTAACCTATCAACAAGTTTATCTAGAATTGATTAGAGCACCTGCTTGTCCAAGTACCTTCCACAAACACTTGCTGGTTAGCAGAAACCATGTGCCAGTGACATTGCCTTCTCCTGCCCAGCAGACACCTCGGTCACTACATGCCACCAAGGATGGCTAGGTCACTTCCAGCTTCTCCAAACTTCAGTCAGCTGAGCTGGGAATCTCCAAATCAAGTGCGCATCTCACAGTGCAAATATTTTAGAAAACTTCACACAGGACAATACAGTCTGAGTACAAGAAAAGGGGAAAATGGGTTTATAATTCAAAACACCATACTTGCTTCTTTGAAAAGCTCCAGCATTTTTGTGTTTGCATCATATTTTAGTCTGTGGGGAGAAGGGCTGCAGGATCACGCTGGCAACAATTAAAGTGAACATTTCCTAAGTCTGGCTGTGCCTTTCTGTCATCTCTGAGCACACCAGTGGACTGAAAGAACACCACAGGGTACTCTGGCATGTCAGCACTGGAGCAGCCCCATAGGACAGAGTGTTCCAGGGGCAGTTGATGCCTCCAGAATCTTTAACATGAAAGGCAACCTTTCATAATTCAGCTTGACCATGCTACACCAGGGAAGAAACATATATACACACTAATCTGAGTATGCTGACACACAGATGGAACAGTATATCTGAACACAAGCTCCATTCAGATACAGAAGTGTGGGTGGCCATTTCGGAGTTTCCCATGGCAACAATTAGTTACGGGCCCATATTAGCATAAGTTCTTGCCTATTGGAAGAAAAGCATAGTTTCTGCAACTATGCAGATTTACTCAGAAAAAATATATGCACTGGAGGACACTTCAGTGCTTTCTCTGTTTGCAGGTGGTGTCCCTCACCTCCTGACAAGCATACAGACACCTTTCCCTGCCTTGGTGAAGGAGGCAGCCTGCCAGCTTCATGAGCTCTGGAAAGAGATACAATTTTCTATAATTTTGTTCTGCACAATAAATACAATGCTGTTGACAGAGGATATTGCACAACCTCAGCAATTTCATTCACCATAATATCTGATAAACTCAAATAGATTAAGAAGTTTATCCCTAAAGTGCCTTCTCAATTTTCAGCTAGGGAGCCAGGATACAGATATTAATCAATTTTCTAAGGACACAGAGGAATTTCTATGGCACAGCAAGATGCTGAAAGCTTGTGTCAGATCAGTGTCATTATTATAGAACTACTACTCTTGGTGGAATCACAGGGATTTTGCCTTCTTTAGGACAAGTAAATGGCTTTGGAAGTTCACCCATTTCTGCCAACATGCCTCAGCCTTATCTGGAGATCTCAGATTATTGCCACCTATTTGCCTTTCTGCTGAGACCAGTGACAGGTATATCTGTCAACAACAATTCAGGTAAATGTTTCCCTTCAAGAAACAAAAAAAGTAGAAATTGTAATTTCACACCAATCAGGTGAGAACCACCCACATCACTAACAAAAAAGCCCGACTAAATCCCCAGCTCACACACACCTTTGCACTGAAATACACACTTGAGAACTCAGGACAGCCTGAACCTCCTAGGGACATATCTACCCCGTAGCCATCTCAAATATGGAATAGCTTTTATTCCTTATTTAATACCTAAGACTTGCCCTGATTAAAAAGAAGGAAGATTCATTTTTATGCATTTTTGTAAAAAAAGAATGTCTTTCTAACATGCTGTATTTAAATGCTACAGTGCATCATCAAGCAGGAAATGCTGTATGTCATACAAGTTATGGCAGCTTTACCTCCAGTAACAATATGATGGATTCAGGGCTTTTCTAAAAGCAATTTGTTAGAAGACTACAACAGTCTTTCATAAACTACAATTGAGTGCATGATGGTATTCCCACAGCACTTAGAACAACATACAGAGGCCAGTTCTCTTTAGATCAAGGACTCCTACCAGTGTAAGCCATATACTATTTTAATCAGGTCCCACTTGTGTTCTTACACAGGGTTAAGAGCCACATACTAAGGCTAATATTCTGTTTCCTTTAGGGATAACTATGACCTTGGGAAAAACAATGCTGTGTCTAGAAAGCCAGTGCTTTATATATAGGGATCTTGGGATTACTGGAACTGTTAATTGTATTTCACACATCTTTGCAAGTTGCTGAGATGTGAAAGCCATAAAGTAAAAAGCATTGACATGGTCATAACTCATGTTTCTTGAGAAATTTCCAGGGGGTATAATGAAATTAAATAGCAAGGCCTTAACTGTTGACACTTCTCTAAAACAGAAGAAAACACAGCCTTATTCTCTTAAGAAAAAATGTCCTTTTTGGCTTAAAAAATTGGAACAAAAAAATAAGTTGAATTCCAGTGGTAACACGCTGTCACAACTGAAAAACAGCATTTAACAACAATTTACAATCAAGTCTTCTGTTATAATGCTGGACAACACAGACCAAATGCTAACTCTGATAGATGTAATCCTTTCAGTCCTTCCTGTAACTAAAACTGCTACTTGAGACAATTAGCTAGAAAAACTGGTGTAGTAGAACATCAGCACTGCTGTTCTGAGGGGATAAGATAACATGTCACATTGGGAGCTCTGCAAGGAGAATATAGTTATTTTGAGATGGTCAGGGCTTCTGGAAAGAAACCCTCACCTCCTGCAGAACACCAACTGGAAGCTGTCACTCACTTATCTCAACACAACATTTACAAGCTTGTACCACATGCAAACATGCCAGATTCTGTAACGCATGTTCTTCCTGGTAAAAAACAAATGTGTCTTGATTCAGGGAGGAATAAAAGGACAAACCAGAGAAAAATCTACTTTAAACTATGAACAGTGTTCACAGCCTTGGAAAAGTACATAATATCAGCTGTGTGTTTTGGGCCATCACATGAAATTCTGACGGCTTTGTTACTTGTCTTAACATGAAGTCTCTGTCAGGTTCTTGCAATATTATTACAAGTATTTTTGTAGACAAGGATTTAACTCTGCTTAACTGGCTTGGCCAAGAATGGGAGGTTAAACAGAGTCAGCTGTGACAGCTGGATAGCCTGAAAAGCTCCCAGTGCATCCTTTCTAGAGCAAAGTCTTGCCCTCTACATCTGGGCAATGATTCAGCCAGGACTTTAACTAGGTGTGCTGAAAGGTGTGTGACAAGTGTACAAGGAGATACCCTGGGTTTTTCTGATAAACTTCTAGTTTTCTATCGTGTAATAGCTATGGAATCAGAAAGGAAAGATAATAAAATATTGATCTCACATCTATTCCACTGCTTTTGGAGTTGCCCTACATACTTCTCTTTTTACTGCAAAGTGGTTTAACAGATCTTCACAGCATGAAAGATGAGTTCAGGTGGAGATATCCTTGGGTAACAGGGCAATTTTAGACAGGACAGTTATAGTCAAAGCTAACTCAACAAGTTAGCAAGACCAAACAGCCTCTACAAATCCACTGAAGAATATACTGGAGAATGACACAGTTCACTAGAAAGTAAATTACTTGTTTATATATACACGCTAGTATTTCTGGCATTCTTCCCCAGTGTTTTATACCTCCATTTTAATAAACCACTCATATTTCCTTTGCCCTGTGAAATAAATGGGCTTAATTAAGTGGTGGAGAATAATCAGACCAGTGACTTACACTTCCAAACACCTCACTGGGATGGACCCCAAATATCACATAGACTATGACAGAAAATATTCTGTGTTATACTCCAACCTCAACCATTTCTGGTGCAGGAGCTCTCTAAAAGAGACACCAAGAACTTGAAAAGGCATTTATTTTCCTAGCCAAACCATGAACCACTAATAATTTCCATTCCGTTAATAATTACTTTTAACTTCCAGAAAAACACTTCACTGCAAGCAAAGATCAACCCAGGATATATACAAGGATTAAAACAGATGGTTTGAATTGAAACCTATACAGTATTAAAACAGCAACTGTAGTTGACATCAGCATTTTTACTGAAGTGATTACATTGACTATTAACTACTTGATCACTAACAGCAAACGATAAATAGATCATGTTAACATTTGCAGTTATTACCTATATTTGCTTCCTTAACACTTGCAGTTTTCCTGTTAGAAGTAAATTATCACATTATTCTTTGTTCAGTGTTTAGCTACAAGGAGACCAGACACAAATTCAAAGGGCATAATGACATTATTTTACTTGTACAAATTTTTTGTTGAATATTTACTATTTATTACATACTATCTGTTTTTCCTGTTATACAGTAGGCATAGGTAGCAAACACAAAGTGTATTTTAAAAGCAACATGAAAGCAACATGGTGTTTGAAAAAACATAAAAGCAGCAGGGTGTTTGCCTGCCAGGCATGTAATGGGTCTTGTTATTTTGTCTTTACAAAGTGCAATACAGAGGAGGGTTCTAGGAGATAGGGATTCAAGGGTAAATTTTTGATCCAAGTCAGTTTTCAAATTTGCTTCTGAAGTTTCTGTGTCAGCCCTAAAGCCAAGACTACACATTTCAAGGGGAGTAATAAATAAACAAAATCCTGGACCAAATTCAAAATAAACATATTTCCTTTCAGCATGTTTCTCTGAATATGCTCAGGGTACAGTTTGGGATAGCCCACAGGAGACACACTTCTAGGTCTGGGTGAATTTGTGGCATTTCTCTGGGCAGCCCCCACTCCCCCATTCCAGCAGTGCCGTGCCCAGTGTTTGCGCACACGGCTGCGGGGCTCCAGCAGCCCCGCTCACATCCCTCTCCGTCATTCCCTTGGCGCCTTGCAGAACTGCACTGCTTTCCATCCCGTCCTGCCACACAGCTCTGCCAGCAGAACAGACCTCGATTTAATTCCTCCTGGCACAGGAGATAACCTTGGATGTGGGAGCTCATTTGTTTCTTTTTTTCCCCCTATTGATTAATTCTTTAATCCATACTAATCCTTCCATTTTATCCCTCGTATTTTTAAGGAACTGTTGCTTACAGTGCTGTATCAAGGGCTCTCACAAGATCCACGTGGCAGGGAGTGAACAACTGTCTCCCTCCCTGACCAACTTCATGAGAATGAATCACAGGACTGCATCAGCATTATGTATGGCTCTTTAGACAGCTCACCAACTTTATCAGCCTACGGTTTTTCGACACCCCTTTGCACCAAATGACTTAGTAGGAGACATTTAAGTATCTGTAAAAAACCCCCCTGTACTTCTAGAAAAGAAAGTCTTCACTGCATTATGCAGGAAGAATTCAAAATCCCTAGCAGAGTGACAATCTGTTAGATGTTCTGAAGAAAACTGACCATTGCTGCTACTACTTGATCATGCTTCTACAAAAGGCGAGAATAGCAAGCAAAGTAGAGAAAACTCCATCTTGTTAAGTAGCAGGACTTGCTCCAGGTTCAGAAGCTAGAGAGTCCTACTCATAGTTTGCAATTCTGCCTCTTACCTACTGCAACATTCTTCCACAGTTCCTTCTGGGCACCTCCCCAGTAGTACAGAAACATCATGCCAGGTACTTTTATTCTCCAAGGGGAACCTTGCCAGAAAAGTCGTGGAGGGTCACACCACAGCCAAGCTCCCCAATGGTATCTCATTCCCATTCCCCTCTGCATCCTCAGAAGTTGGTAATCACCTGGGTAGCAGTTTAGTGTGCCAGAGTGTAACAAGGAAGACTGGCGCAGTTGCCAGGGTTAGAAACAGGGAAGCCCAAGTGACCAAAAATTCCCCAAGGCTGGAATTAGGCACACTTCAGATGGTGGCTCCAGTTCCAAAACTACCCAGCTGTGCTGAAAGTTCTGCTGCAACCATGATAATCACCTGATTCTGCTGCAGGTGGTGTCCAGTGCAAAGCTTTCAGAGTCACTTTGTGTGACCCAAGAATGGCATCTTGTGAACTCCTGCTCTAGAAAGTTTCTCTTTCACTTCTGATCCCTTGGAACGGTTGAGGGGGAACACCCAGCTGTGCCAAAATATTGCTGAGGTGCTCCCCCATTTATACTGACAGAAGCCAGTTCTCAATTGCAGCTCTCCGAATTCCAGTCACACTTTTACTCAGTTTCCAGTACAATCCCCACTGTCACAGCATGGAAACGGAATGTGTAACATTGCAAAGAGTCTCCTGGTTGTAAAAATCCCTTGTGTTTTAAATCAGGCAGTGCAAGTTACTGCACAATAACTGCGCCATTGTTTAAATCAATTAAAAAGTCACCCCTTTTCATAAGCACTTCATTACAGACTATGAATATGCAGCAACTAGAGGTTATTTTTCTTGTTAGAGACGGATGGTATTGAAAGAAATTTTCTGTGTGTATTTATTGTATGGAACTCATGTAGTCTGCTTTTATAACACAGACAAAGTGTTTATTTGCTAGAGCTACTTCTCCTTCCCCTGGTGCAGAGTTAGTTTATTAACTGCATTGATTTGGCTAGTGCAGTACACACTATTTCTCTAATTCACATTAAATACACAATTAAATTTAAAATAAAAAAGTGGAGTTAAAGATTGTGACTAGGAATTTTCTCACTTGTTAGCTTCTTAGATAGTGGAAACAAACTGCTGTGCAAGGTTTGCATAATTTCCATTATCTGATCTTCCTCCATAAATACACAAGCTTCACTGCATGTGAAGTTTGCAAACTGCAAAAGTTTGTGTTTCAAACTGGCTTCACTCCCCTGAAAGCAAGTCACAAGTGGCCACCATCAGTCAGTGGTTCTGGGTGCAGCTCTGCCCTGGTATAGGAGGAGCAGTTCTGGTTCACAGGAGGATCAGTGTGCGTGTTGGTGGCTAGGCTGCACTCTTTAAGTCTGCTTGGGAGAGCAAAGACCTGCTGGGATCACAAGCTTTGCCACTGGGAGGGAGAAAGACTGACCTCTCCTTCTGACTACACCAGGCACTAACCACTGATGAGCTGCTAATTCTTGCAAGTCGCCTCAAAACACAGCAATCAGAGGACAGCAAATTGGCATGTCTGTGTTTAACAGAGAAGAAAATATGATAGCAACAAAAGAGCAATGAAGGAAATACACACAACAGCAGGAATATTAAGGATGACAGAGATAACTGGATGGGGAAACTTTGGCATGTATGTAATTTTACAGGGTGTCCCATTGAAGCTGATTGTCCATGAAGTGTTTTTGGCAGGCTTGTGGGTGAAGATATTCAAAGGCTTGAAAATCTTCAGTAAATGCTGAAGCCACAGATGTGGTTTGGAAGACAGGACAAAAGAGACAAGTTTCTGCATCTCAGGTTAGCATTTAAACCATTGGATCTACTCAGATGCAAGCCAAAACACAGACATTTTGGGGCACAATTTCAGGCTTCAAATACCTTAAAATGGTTTTTATTTTCCAAGTTTTCTTATAAAATATAGCCCTGTCTGCAATTAATTTTCAGCATGTGTTTTCCACATTTAGAAATCCCAAATAGTTTTCTGTAAAAGACAGACAGGCAAATTGAAATCCTTTCTTCTCCGTGAGATACTGTCACACAGGCCCAGGCAAATGGTTTACCTGAAATATATACTACTGGGTAGGAAGCAAGAGTGGTAAAAGTAACTCAGAAGTGCACTTCCTTGGCCTTCCCTCAGATTTTTCTGCTAGTCATCAAAGCCATCCTTAATCCCTTAATGGAAAGTGATGATGGAAATACTATTTTTCTCTCTGCCAAAATGAATCTTCTCTTCAGCCGAAATGGCTTAGCCAGATCACAGTGGTATAACTTATGCTTCTCTGTGCCAAGGTTTCTGATTCTGGCTCTTGGAATGTGTCTGTAGCAATTTCTTCTACATAATGGAACACATTTCTTGCTTAGAAACACTTAAAATAGGCAAATAGGGCAACTATTCTAAAGGCTTTCTTTTCAGGTGGAAGTTTTAAACCTGCCTTCTCAACAGTTCTGCCCCCATCCACATATATCAGGATGCATGACGCTGATCAGGTTTTCAGCTTCTCAGATTTTACTGCCAGCTCTGCTTGGACTTGTGTTCCATATCTAGCTGCATTTAACTGATAAAACAGGCAAAACAGAGAAAGGCCGCAGGAAAGACGAAACAAAAGAATTAAGAAGAGAAAATGACCACTGTGAACAAATGACTACCAACTGCATTATGGCACTATTATTTACCAAGAGAAGGCAAGAATGTTTGCAGCTTAAGCTAAGGAAGATTCTGTCCTTTTGTCCCTTCCTAACAAAATAAGGATTGTAATATATGCAAATATGTCTAGTCTTTGTGATTATGAAAGAAGTTATTAAAAAAAAAAAACAAAACAAACCAACAAATACTTGAGAAATGGTTTGTCACTGACTGCATCTATAAAATTTCAGTTCACCTAAATCACAAAACATGTTTACAGATGAGACCATTGTTCTGAATGGTTCAGGCCAGGTACCTCCTGACTCCATGAACTGATGGACAAATTTCCCTGTCCTAGAAGAGAATATGCTGCCATTGAAAGGCATCTTTTGCTTAATCTAATTCTAGTAATTCCTTTACATGTCACAAAAGCCTTTACACAACATGTGTCTGCCACTAAACTTCATGGCGACAGCAAGATCCCATGTGCTTTCCTGTCAATCCAGTCAGAAGATCCCTCACCTTGGCAGTAGCAGAAAACCAACAGTGTATGGCTGAGCAGCTATGACACTACCCAGAAGAAAGCAAGCAGAATTATGCACATTGAAACGAGTCAGTTGTAAAGATGAGGCTCAGTTCAAAATAAAACCACCTAAATTTAGCTCCCTTTATGCCACATAGGACAAAATACAGTTGCCTAAACATCTGTAGCTATCTTAGACTGCCAAGGATACTCTGCCTGCCCTCCAGCTTCTGCTTAAAAGGCACAGCTGTGCTACCTGCAAGTTTTATGCAGACAAGTTTTACACTTTTAGAGGATATCTCTGTGATGAATCTTATCCTTATGTGTCCAAGCTCCCAACAGTCAATAGAGGGTTAGTTAAAACAGGCCTTGGAACATAAGAGTAGCTAACAGAGTTGATTTAATTGCCTGAAAAGACATGATAATTATGTACTGGGTACCTGGCCTCAAGGTTTTTAAGAGAGTTCTGTAAGTTTCTGACCATCCCAGGAAGATGCAGATGTCCTCTGGTATCACTGGGAGACCTGCACAGAAGTCTTGGCTGCTCAGGAATGTCTTTAATGACACTGAAGTCCTATGCACGGGTTATGGATTCAACCTCCAGTTTTGCAACTGGAGCACTGATACCCAGTGCACACACACAGTTAGATGGTTTATCATCAATATGCAATGCACACAAAGCATCAAAGTACAACAATGGACACCAGTAAAACAAAAGGACATCCTGATGGAAATAAAAAGTGCACTGTATTTGTTTCAGAAAGGAAAATAACTAAGTCTATTTCTTAAATAAAAGCTATGCAAATAGAATGTTTGAGCATAGAAAATTCATAAAATAATTTAAAAAGTTGTGATGGAAAAAGATAAATTTTTCAAATCCAATTAGATAAAATGAACAATAATTTAAGGCTTGTTGCTCTTAAAATTGTCATTGTACAAAATCAGTTCACTCAAAATTATTTTTCTTGTGCTATAATTAAATATGAATGCCTTTCTAAAGCTATTAATTTATCCTCTAGAGGATAAATTAACATAACTGTAATAGTCTGGAGTGAACTTTGATCTAGCATAAAAATATGGTAAAAGACATTTCTCACTTTTTTCACTGGGAAGAAATTAATTTTGGAGCTGCTTGAGCTTATGTATTGTTTTATTAACTGGGACTAGTTCCCAGTTTATTTCTCTATGTCCTTATTTGACTTACACTCATCAGTCGTAGAGAAAGAACAAGCAAACAATATCACAACTTTCATTTTGCTTCCTAAACTTATTTCAGACTGTGTCTGGAGCAATTCCCCTCAACTGCTTCTGATGTCAGCAGGTACAGTAAACCAAAATACCTTGGTGAATTCTGGATATGGTATTGAAACACCACATTAATGTAAAATCTCAAATACAAACTGTGTATTTGTATGCAAAAACAAGCTTTTATAATTTTTTCTGAACTACAATTAATACTGCACAGATGTACATCTGCTGACAAAGCAGTACTCTTTCTTGTTTATGCACCTAATTAACTAAATTAAACTAAAATGTCAAAATCACACAATTACCCATCTTCAAAGCAACCCAGAAGCCTAGTTCTGCTGACAATGTCTTAATCAGCTGTGAAAATGGCCCTTATGCTTTCCAATCCTGAAGGCACAAAACCCATTTAACTATGGTAATTATGCACCTATTAGAAATTACCTTCCTGTTATTGCAGCCTTTACTGTCTTTCTACCACTGCCTCTGTCCTGCCCTTGTCACTGTAAATCAGGCAGCTCAAGGGCATGGGCAGCACGAGGGTCAGCAACCCTGGTGAGAGGCTGAATTACAGTCAGAGACTGGGGGCAGTGGACAGGCTTGGTCACTTTGAGCATCACCCTCTCAGAGACAGTGGGCATCCCTCTCACTTCATGCTAGCTTCAGTCTCAGTTTAGGGAGCTGGAAGCCAGCTTCTTTGCAAGAGGAGAGCATGAAAAACAAGCTAAATCAACAGAAAGCCTCCAGCAGAACTGGATGCCAGCCTGGAAACAGCAAATAGGTGACTAAATGTCCAATATCTGGTCTCAAATGTTGTGCAGTTGCCTGGCCAACTGCTGGCCTCACACCCTTGATCCTGCCAGAAGGAAACTTGTATGGGATTTCACTCTGTCTAGGGTGGATCTGACCCCATGGCACAAAGCCAGCTCCAAGCACTCTTGTAAAGCTGAACTTGTGCTTTGTTTATTTTCAAGACGTGAAAGCATCCCATGTACAAGTCTGTATTACACTGGTTCAGTACTGGGCTTTGGTACTAGACTACCAAGCATATGTAATTTTTATCTCTTCTGCTGCCAGAAGAAATAGAACTACTGAAGTGAATTTTTTAGGGAACCATGACACCACAGATCCAATCACCAGGCAACATACCAGATATGGTACAAGTATAGAGCACATTTAATTAAGTTTATACAAAGGTCTCAGCAAGACTGTGCTGGGCAGATCACTGTAAGATTCATGACCTGAGTGGGGCTGGATCCTCATGAGAACTTAGGTAGATATGAGCACATTCACATGGGAGAAAAAAACAAACCTCTAATACACAGATCTTGTCTAATACTCTGTCCGAAATCACAAAAGAACAGCAAATAGATGTTCTTTCAAACTGTTATCTCAAAGACTGCTGTACAATTTATACTTCCTTCTCTGACATTCTCACCCGAGCATGTACCCAAAGAATTAGAAGCAATTTAAACATTAGCAATCACTAAACGAAGCAATTCCCTTCACACACACAATCTTTAATAGCACAACAAATCATAATATTTATATATTATATACATAATATATAAATATTTAGTACTGTGTCTTGTATTTAAGTGCAGAAACAACCAAAATATTCTTAATTTTTTGGTTCTGAAGGTAATCTCATGGAAAAGTTACTATTTCATGAAAAGTTACTACTCATGGAAGTTACTATTTCATCAGCATAGACAAAGTCACACAAAGACAATGCTGTGGTCAAGTTTTATTTATAACACAGATTTTTACTTCAGTTAGGACATCTGGACCACAGCTCATCTGCCAAGGATCATATAATCCTCATGTGCTCTTAAAACTCAAGAGAGAAATCAGCTGGTCAAGTAGACTGCCCTGGGGATTATTTTTGACTGTTGAATGAGTCTACTGTAAAATGCAGACATGGCGGGGGAAAGGATCAAGTCAGGACACATTAATTTTTGTTCTATTGACCATTCTGTGGTGGCAATGAATAGGAGCTGGTGCACGTGTATATGTTTGGTAAATGTTAAAGAAAAAGCCTTAACTAGCAGTCTTACAGATTCTCTTTCTGATAACACAGAGGACAAGCATTTGAGCCACACACATAGAAGTAAATAAACAGAAACTTGTGTTTTCTCTATCCAAACCTGTTTGTTAATAAACAGAATGAACTTTATAGAATTATCTGAGAACTGATCACCTGAGTTTTAATTATTTCCTATTTCAGCTTAATGTCTCCATTAACATCAAAGTAACACCCCGTATGCCTCTCTAGTGTTTCAATGTAAAAAGATACCTAGAAATTCAAAGTATGCAACTCCAAGAAAATACAGAGCTGTATCAAGACTAAGAGCTATGGTTATACCTTTAAAATATAAGCCAGTTGTGACTTCAGGCAACTATGTCATCACCTTTTGGCTTACTACCATATTTTAAAACTAGCACTAGAAAGGCTGAAGAAACATGGCTTGCAAGTCTATAGATGTTTAATTTGCAGTCAGTAAAACTAAAGTATAAACCTAAAGAAAAAAAAAATTGAATGTCAGAAATTTTCATTGAAAATTGTATCGCTTTATTTAGAGTTAGCTGTGGAAGCTGTTTTCATCCCACTTTTAATAAAATTTCTTGACAAACTGCCCTTTCTGACTCGCTCCACTAACACAGATTTTGATTAGGAAGTCAGGAGGGGCACCTGTTTACAGAGCTGCAGCTGCTCTGTAGCTTTGGGAGAAGCAGTGACATGTCTGCATAAAATTAGTTATTATGAAAACTGTTACTGCTGTCTGTTCTGAAGACCAGAACAGCACAGAGCCAACCAGGTTGAGCTGCACTTCTTTAGATAATTAGATCATAGCAAGCATAAGCAGATCAGTGTGACACAATATGCAAGTCCCATTGGAGTTCATGTGTTTTGTTAAATGAGTTAAAGACCAGTCCCAGCTGGCTGATTGAGGGTACACATTCTCTTGAAATCCCATAATCTCTACCCAAGAATTACTAAGTTTATTTCTTATGAAACCTGTTCCTATTGGCCTGAGATTCAAAGCATACAGTCTTCAAATGCTTATTCTGTATGTCCAAATACTTAGTCCTATACTTATACTAAGCCCTATACTTAAGATATGAATGCACAAAACTTAAAATATGAATATGCTAGAAGACTTGTTTAGGAAAAAAAACACTAGTTCACATTAAAAAAAATGAACCCCATAAATTCTTTCATAACTTCAATAGCCATGCAAATAAAATCCAGATGTGTAACACCAATGTTGATACATCTTGCTTACACATCAAAAACTGTCTATGAAATACACCTTCATTCTGCAACATGTCCCAACCTCACCCACTATATTTACAAAAAGATTAACTGATGCATTTGTCACATTAGATACCTGGGTTACTGCAATCAAGAAAGTTGCACAGTCATTAAAAATTCAATACAAAAAAAACCTGTTTATATAAAGCTACATATTTATATATCTACATACACAAAGGCATGGAAAGGCATCATAAAACTTACCATCACCTGCAGAAAGTGAGTCATTTGCACAGATCAGTGCCAAAGTAAACAGCAGATGCCGAAGATCCATACTCCTAACTCTGTAATAACAAAAGACAATAAGAGAGTTTCTTTACAAGCAAATATTACTAATATGATATGACATGTAAGCTATTATCTAGTTTTATTGAATTTTTGATTGGATTTAAACCAGAAGTACATTTAGTTTATTGTTTATTGCCTCATAAAGTAATACATCATCTTGCAGTCTGGAACAGATAGTAAATACCGTATTTACAAGAGAAGTAGCTTATGCGTCTCTAGTCCATTAAATACAGTGGGATGAAAAATCAAGTATTGTCAATTGACAGAATGCATCTGCAAATGACTTTAAGACCTCCAAGAATGCAAATACTTACAATCCTAGCATAAACCAGCAAGCCTTTACAACTTCCCCAAAAAAGCACACTCCTCATTTTCCTTAATTCACTTGTGCCACACATGCACACACATCGTATAACCAACCCCACTACACAATCCTGTTTTGACACTCTACTTTGCACTTGCCATTATCACCAGCAGCTGGCAACAACAGTGAAGGGCAGCAGCTGCTCCATGCTGGACTTGCAGATTGTGCAGACTTCTGCACAAGATGGTACCTTGCTCCCAAAAACCTCATGAAATGACCAAAGGAAGTATGGGGAAAACATCCATACCATGGATTATAACCTGAACATTTATAGCCGTGGAGATCACCAGAGACCTTCAAAACTAAAGCTACAACACACATGCTTAAATGAGAGTGGATGTCTAAACAAGTCAGGCAGCATTTTTTTTGTTCTGTGGCACCAAACTAGCACCATACATTAGCACCTTGCTCAGAGAGGCAGCAGAGAGAGAATAGCTCCACTTCCACATCTGACTGTAAATTGGTATGACAGACACTTTGATTCTACACTGGACTGTTTTCATTTAGAGATTTTCTTTCTTTATCTAACAGGAGATTAAATCACAAGTGTCCAAAGAACCAAGCCAACTAATGAGTAACAATCGCTAATTAGTTGTTATCAAGTAACAATTTATGCTATCAAATCTGGGTGTCAAAAACGAGTCAGTTTCTTAGTACAGTTATCAAAATTTGAATTAGGTTAAAGACCATAAAACACAAGAATGCAGAGTATGTAAAGCTATAGTAATGCTGAATTTAAAAGGTAATTCCCTCAATTTTCTTACACTAAGAGAACAGAAGGAATCATGGTACAGAAAAAAAACAAAACTATGACCAACTCCCTATTTCTCATCCATGCTGCTCTGTACTAAACTTGAAAATTAGAAGGTATTTTCTCACATCCTCCTTAAACTGCTCAATAAGTCTCAGGTTTCAGGCTCAATATAAGTGGCATTTACTCAAACTGCTCTATCAGAATCTGAGCCAGACCTGCAAAAATAAGCCAGGAAAAGCTCCCCACCTCACACATATCAGGACAAGGATGCCCAGCAGCAACCACCCAGACAAGCTTGGGCCAGCTTGAGTGGGCATGGGACTGCTACACCAGAAGAAGACCTGTAGGAGCTCTTTGGCCAGGCACCAGCAGGACTTTTCTCTAGCCAGGCAGACATGGGTCACTCCAAGGGGCAGGGGCGGAGGGAGGGATGGAGGGAGGGGGGAAGAAAGGAGGAAAGGAGGAAAAGTGCTTTAGTGAGTTGGGGCAGTGTGGGAGTGAGACATCTTGGGGAGCAGGACCAGGAGAAGTGACAACTGCAGCTGTTGGAAAGCACAGACCTGGGACAAAGCTAATAAAGCAAATCACAGGCCAAAAGTGCTCCTAACTCTCAGAAGAGGAGCTACACTGCCACAGTACAAGGTTCATCCAAGATCAGCTACATTTTCAGGTAGCTCAATTGGTCCTCCTGCTTCATCTGGAGTCTTATTTAAAGGATTCTTATTATCTGTTATATATAAATCCACTACAAATATGTGCCTCTGTGTTTGTCAACTCTTCTCCTCTTACACAAGGTCTACCCCATCAGTCTCTTCTCCTCCTCAGCTCTTCCACTTTCACCCTAACGTTTTATTTTACAGGCCTGAGAACAATGTCACTTTACTTACAACTCTCCTTCCCCAGTACCCAGGCATGCCGTGCTCCCTTCCTTTTCCCACTTTCCTGTTCTCCCACATCCACCAGCCTCTGCTAATCTTCCAACTACTCTTTTCCAAGTCTTTCTACTTCTTCCTGCCTAGTAACAGCCACAAGAGAAGGCCAAATCCTCACAGGAGTCCTCCTGTGAGAACAAATGTGATCAGAATCCATCATTCAGAGCACACTTTCACTTTGTGAACCACACCAAAACAACTCTGGTGTGGTGAACCACATGCAGCTGTCACAGCATGACTATCCCCTCCATCCCTGCACACCTGACTGGTGGCCATCTCAGCTTCCTTCCAAGAAGAGTGGTTTGACAGCTGAATCACTAACCCAGGAGCCTGGAAACACATCACAGAGGTCAAAAAACACATTTCAGTAAGGTCTTGTTATCGCAGAGGAAAACAATCCTGCTCCAGCACTGCTGTTCCCTCTCGCAGTGGTAGACTTGTTTACATACCTGCAACACAGTGAACTCCATCAGGAGATTGTTCCAGTTAGAATGAATCCATAAACATTTATTGTAATGAACCTGTTTGCAGACTGGTTTTATCAGGACTCCCCAAAGACACAGCCAGGAGCAGAGCTGGGGCAGCACAGGCATGGAAATGAGCAGTCAGGGTGGAGGGGAGGGCACAGCCACTCTCCAGCAGCAGCTGTTACTTGTTTAAAAGCAATTCTACAATTATTGGGAAATTCTCTGCTCAGCCACAGACCTTGACTAAAACAGCCAGCTCTCTGAAACAGGGCACAGGATTAATTTGTGTTCCTAAACATCAGAGATGAAAAGAATTGCTGTTCCATCCCTTGCTCTTTTGCTAGTAAAACACAGTATAGAAACAAACTATGTTTCTTCAGTGGACTCTCACAAATGCCAGAATCTCAGCAAGACAAAACATTGTCTTGGTTCTGCCTAAAACCACATGGGATATCCCACTGAGTTATCCATTCAGACAAGTTGTGTCTGTGAAAAATATCCAACTGGTATACTCTGAACATACCCAATATGGACAGGACTGAGCTCAAAAACAATAACTGCTCTCATCTGAAAATATGGATGCATGATGCTCCACCCTTTGTGCAAGAGCCTCTGTGAAAGGCCAAGTTGTGCTATCTCCTTGGAGTTGCAACCCAGAGCCCTTGGGATAGGGCTTGTACTCAAGGCCTCACCCAGGCAAATGGAGCTCTGCATGGGGTGTGAAGCAGCAGGGACGTGACCTCTGCATCCTGCAGAGCAAGCTCCTAAGCTTGGCTGGGCTGCAGGTATGATGGCCACTTCTAGCAGTACTGGAGATGAAGTGAGAGCTACACTGCCATGGCTCCAGGCTCATGGGAGAAAATCTGGTGGAAAGCAGGAGCTGCCCCATCAAGGTACCACTTTTGGTGGTACAGAAATAAAAATTCTGAGAGAAGGGTCCTCTGAAGGGCCACCTGCATCACCATCAGACAACTACTGCCTTGCAGAAAGTTCTCGAAGATCTGTTCCATAATGACTCACTGCCCTTCCTCTAAAACACTCTTGAGAGCTTGCTGTCAATAGAAACAGTATTGTCCAGAGGCTTCTCTGTTAACCTAGCTTCTCTGCAGGCATTAGGACAAAACTGACCTTTTACAATCCATTAGTATCTACCTCCCAACATCTACCCTATGTGCCTAAAAGACAAATGTCTCTAATAAAGTGCCTCTTACTCAACAGAAAAAAAAAAATCCCTTCAAGTTTCTGTAACATATTATTCTAAAGAATTGTATTCTATGTCTTACCCAGCTCCAGAAGCCTGTAAGAATGAACAGAGTTAAAACCAGGAAAAAAAAAAATTACAGCAGCTGACTGTCCTCAAGCCAGCTGAAACTCGACCACAGAAACATTTGGCTAGAGGTCAGCTCAGGCTAATTACTTCAGTACAGAAAGAGAGCCAGGAGTTATAAAAAGGATAAAAAAAATATCTTGGCCCTTTTCTATAGCAATGCTGGAGTAAGGTCAATCACAAGTGAATTTAAACACAACATCTTCTCCAGTGGGAAGTGAACAGAGTCAGCATAAACATGCGAAACTGGGCGAAGAACCTCTCTGAGAAAAGAAACAGTTTAGTCACAGCACACTGAGTTGTTTGCATCTCCTCTGGTCAGGTAAAAATGTTAACACTCAAAGTAAACCAGAAGGAGACTTGCTTATTAAAAAAAACTTGTTTGAAATGAGATCTTGACCTTTACATAGTTTCTGAACCTGAAAGAACCAGAAGGAAGGAGAAGGACAAGGACACTGAACTGCACCTATTATGGCACTTCTGCTTTTGCCACGACCATTAACTCAGGGTACTCCAAATATGACAGTTTTTCCCTAGTAACCTCCTTCAGTTTAGCATTGCTTGCCACAGCAGCATCTCTGCAGCTAGCACAGAACAAAGAGCAGCCTCTCTGCTGCAAACTAAACCACAAAATTACTGAGTGAAGGATTAATCTGAAGAGTTTTCCATACACTGCTGTTTCATCGTTCCATTAGACCACAAAGAGGCAATAGCACAAGAGTGTGCCATGCATGTGAATATACACCAGCAGATCCACCACCAAATAAGAACAAGTGCTGAGAAGGGAACATAACTCCAGGCTCTCCAGATCTGCCCTGAATCTTCTTTATTGCAACTACCAAATATGTGTCCATGTACCTGTGCAGAATTTTTCTGGGTGAAAGGCCTTTATTTTTCACAGTGTGAACATATCTTAAAAGTTATTTCAGGACACGACCAGTGACACCAAGAGGTAATCTTTCTGTGCTGCCTAAAAACATTCACATCACTTTGGCTGATCATGCATAGCTGAAATCACTTTGCCTGCATACCCTCATTCCCCTGAGTGCCAACAGGATGGAGTCATGCTGCAACTGAAATTAGTTCTAGCCCTTCCGATCAACACAATCTAAAACTGCAATGGACTTAAAGCCTTCTTCCCTTGCTTGCTGATATTACGGCTTGATTAAGTCATCAGCAGCTCTTGGACCAGTGCCTGTTTTTACAGAGCCCTTGTCAGGGCTCTATACTCAGCCACAGTAACAAAGAGAAATAACAAATTGTCTCAGCTGATATGAGAAACACACCATTCAGCTATTGTGTACTGTTATCCTGGATATAAAAAGATCAAAGAATGGTATCACAGAAGCAGAAGTTATGTACTCCAAATTAAGTAACCAACCAACCAAAAACCTCATAAAGGGCACATTTCACTTTAAAAAAAAAAGGTCAAAACCTTAACAACAAAAGAAACATAAAGTTGCACTTACTATGCATGTTTTTATGCATATTTGAGGACTATGAATAAGTACACTACAAATACAAACTAAACCTATGGAACAGAGGCAACTTTATATTATTAATTTGGTCTTTATGTCAGCTAAATCATTTATAGTGATTTCAAGTGTTAAATGTTAAAATTGCAAATGGAATCTATTGAATTAATTGCTCACTTTGGGTTTAAAAAAATCTTTTCTTCCTAGACAAACTTTTAATTTTGGAATAGAGAATATATGAAATTTTAATTTCAACACCCAGTTTATTGCTCTCTATGCTTTATTGAGAGATACACCTTTAGTGCTTTTAGTTGGTTTCTTTTTCCTATGGATCAATGTGTCTGTTAATTTCTCTGATTTAAACTTGTAACAGGCCAAATGATTATCAGTTCTTTGATGTGGTTAAGGAGCCTTTCAGTGAATCCACATTTGGACATTGCTCCGGGCTTGTACTGAAAGCTGTTTAAAGTCATTCTCCAAAAACTTGGCTAAGAACTTTAAGGATGGCTGTGGCACATGATGTATCACTTCTTTATTTACAGTAAAATCTGCTGTACTTTGATAGCAATAACCTAATGGACTAGGTACACAGAAGGAGGATCTCAGCTTTAAGACTAGTAGATCTCCCCACCAGAAAACAACTCCTAAAAAGAGGATTGCAGTTATAGTCTTAAGTTACTGTCTACTACACAGATAGAAATATTTGATCTTGGAAAAGACTCAATTACTCTGTTTGCCTTTAAGCCCCCAAAACAGATCCAAGCAGTGAAACAGATGCTTCTCAGATGAAAGTGCCAACATTTAGCTGCATAACATGCAGATGTGAATTGCTGAGCAGATACTCAGCTTTACATATAATTGTGTCATTAAGGAAGATTCAGGCACATTTGCGAGAATGGTAAGTTTTTCAGGCTAAAAACACTTTCTCAACTATAGTAATAATTCTTCCAAGGCTTCTCTGTTTGGTTTTTTTTTAGTTATTTTTAGTAATTTAGTTATTATTAGTATTATTAGTATTTATTTAGTTATTATTTGATAGCAATCACCCAAAAGACAAATTTCTGCCCTTTGCTTTGTTATTTGTACAATGAATTGCAAAGAAAAATGCTAGAATTTCTTTATATAAGCAAATGTATATTCCAGTCTGTTTGAAGAAATATAATGCATCCATTTAATGTCCAATATCACATCAAGAAAGCAAAGAAATATAAGTCTGTATCTATTACATCCTAGTAACAGATAGTAATCTGTACTAAAAACATGTGGTTTTACTCAAAAACCTTTCACTGAGATAATTATTCACACTTTACATAAAGAGATTAAATTATATTTCCAGCTCCATAAAAAAATCTTGTGCAAGTGTGAAAAAAAACCCCAAACCACAAAGCCAAAGCTTTTCAGTGTCTTGCCGGCATTGACGTTCAAATCCTGTCAGGACTACAGCAGTGTGGACCCAATCCAGCAAACCAGTAAAAAACATCTGATTTCAAGCAGGGAAGATTAAGTATTTAACATGAGAACATGACTAAGTAATTCTCCTAGCACTGCAAGAGAGTTTAGCACCTCACAGAAATTAGGAAAAAATAATGAAGCACAGGAATCATGGTGCAAAGCAACCTGTGTGACACCACTGGGAGTTCAGGCTGGAACATGAGGGAAAACAAACAGGATTACTTTATGCTTGATAACGAATAACCATCTTATATGTATTGTTGGATCATCATTACATAGCAGGTCAGTTTCACTGTTCAGTCAGCACAACCTCTGCAAGCTTTCCCCAGTGTGCCAGTATCTGCATTATCACTCGAATTAAAAATCATATTACCTGGTACTTGGGCAAATACAGTCAGTTAGGTTTCAGCACACATCATAAATAAATCCACATTTGATCTCTTGGAGCTCTTCTATAACATAAAAACCCTGCTCCCTCTGATTTCCTTAAATTGCTTGTTGAAGTCTGTAAGGCAGGTTTGAGTTCAAGGTGACTGGAAGAAATTGAGGATGCTTCATTCAAAAATGCTTTGCTATAACCCAATTCTGTTTCACTGGAGATCACCGGGAGTTTCATAATTTTGGAGTAGTTTGGTAATAGCAAGTCATTTTTGCTCAAAGAGCAATTTCAGGAAATCAGAGGGAGCAGGCTTTTAATTTGAAATAGTATTAATAAAAAAAACCATTTCTTCTAGGAAAACAAAAATCTTCAAGAAGTTGTAAAATTTAAGTTCAAGGCCTGGTATTTACGCTAGACTAATGGAATTACTTAACAGCTCATTACCATGGGACAAGTTAATGATATGGTTTAATCACACGCTAAATTATTTGTGTGCTCCTAATCAGATTAAAGACTACATAACAGAGTTTGTATGGCATTTAGGAAGTCATTAACTTAAATAGCACAGCAAGTGGAAGCTAGTAAATGACAGACAAAGCATTTCTGAGTGCCTTTCTGGATGGCCACTCAGGACTCCAAGCACTCACATACTTACTATCAGTTGGTCTGCAGGAACAGAATAATCTTCTTGAAAGAAGGTTTAACAGTAATCACTGCATTTTAATTTAGTGTGGTTTTGTATGTCCTGCAGCTCATGTAAGTTTAAGATATGACATATATTCATTTTATTTTGAGTCTGTACTACGCAGACTGAAGCCAACTTTAAATTTCATTTAAACTGATGCAGATTTAGCATATGAGCACACCCATTCAATGCAACTGTTTTTCACAACTGCAAGCAAAATTATCTGTTTAGTAAGTTCTGTGTTAATAAGAAACAGTGTGACTGGCATTCCATGTGTCCTCTCTGAAATCATACCAGCATTGTTCCCTCCCCTATTTGCCGCTGATTTGGCACTTTAAGTCCACACAAACCTGAATATTTAAATCGTGGGCACCTACCAAAAAGTAGGTTACTGCAATCAACAACTGCTTAAACTACTTCATATAGACACACAGAGACATGTTGAGCTAGATCCTTAATCGTGAAAATCAGCACAAAGTTGAAAGAAGCACTGAATGAAACAAGCAAGTGGAGAAGATCACTTGGTATTTTTAAATGCAGTGCTGCCAAAACAAGATTTCATGAGGTAAGAAATAATTTGTGAAGAAAAGCGATCTCTGTTCAAACCTCTCATAAAATTCTTTAAAAGTCTGTTAACTTCTGCCTCCACTTGTGCTGGTAGAACCTGGAATACAAAATACGCAACTTTTAAATTTAAAGTATGTTTTGATGAAGCATCTCATGTACAGAGAAAGATATGCCCACATTTACCAAAGTGGCTTAAAAACATATGAGCATTTTTAGACACCATCCAAACAGGATCTCTAACACCTTTATACTGAAACAATCACTTCTGATATGCATTTTTATGATACAGCTGTTGATGACACCTTTTAGGCCAGGAGCTGTAGGAGGAATGCTGCTAATTTTTAATTGGAAATTTTTCCAAGGCTAAAGTGTCTAGTATTTCCAAACACAGGGAGAGTGACTAGCTTTTTTTGCTGACAGAATTTACTGAAAGCCAATCTAACATACAAACTGTGTACATGGCTTGATTTTTCATGGCCTTCAAGTAATTTCTTCCAATTCACGTTTTGTAATAAACCATGGCATTATTTTAGCTGTTTCAGTCATCATGGGTCCTAAAAGAATTCTTCCCAAGGAAGCAGCAGAAGTGGGTCTGGTTTGTGTCCACGTGCTTGCACGCACTTCACACACACATACACACAAGCATATTGGTGTTTTGATCAAACCTGAAGGTGTACCTACACAAGCACTCATCTCATTATTTATATCCTCTCTCTCTAGATATATATATAAATATATATTTATATCTTGAGTATTTATATATGAGAGGGGGAGATTCCATCCTGTGAGGCAGATGAGCATGGGTTAGAAGACAAAAGATCTGATGAGCAGGAAGGCTCACAGAAAGCCTTTTTTACTGTGCTGGAGAGTAGAAGGGTACGTGACATGGGATCCAGAAAGCTTTGAAAGGGTATGTGACATGGGATCAGAGCAGGGCCTCATTATTAAGGAAGGGGAGACAAGTTTGGATTGCTTATTGAGTGATGAAGCCAGCCTGCCTTTTTAGGGGAATAATCCAAAGAGACATTCCTGGTAATCTCTAGAGTTAATGACCTACTGAACAGTTACTGGTTTTAGAGAGTTTACCTCCCAGTAAATCTGCGTGGGCACCTGCAGCTATCATAGCACTACAATGGCAGCTTCGTCTGCAATGGGGATAAAGAGAAATGCCAGGCTGCAATTAGAAATGTGCATTGGAAACTGACAGAGCTTCATCCCAATGCCCATCACTTCCCCTGAGAAAACTTTACCAATGAAGAAATTAAGAAGTGTCTGTAAAATAAGCCACAGAAACAACCACATTAATTTTAAAGGTAATTTGACAGACCTATTTCTAAAGAGGTATTTTGATGATGCTAGATAGTATTTTCCATCAGAAAATCCAGAAGCAGTCTGCAGCAGGAGTCAGTGGCATTATCCAATTAACAGACAGAGAAAGGGACACACTGGGAAGAGGAACAGCTTGCCTGCATTTACACCTCAGCCTAGCAGCAGAGTAAAGCATGGACTGCAACACCCCCCTTACATACCACAGAATATTAAGGTCTTGTGGATACACTGCCAGCCATCTCAACAACATAAAATAAAGCTGTAGTGGATTAAAAAAATTCCAAATCCAAAACCAAACCTAAACCCAACAAATTGACAGTTTGCACTAAGACAGAAAGAATTGCAATTAAGAGAAAGAAAAGCTCATCTGAGACACTCAAGCAACTAGAAAAACCATCTTAATAAGTGTGTAGCTCTTTAACAAACAATAGGAATGAACTCTGCTCTTTGGCTGTGGTAATACCAGTGTAGTGGATGTAAGCATATCATACCACATATACCACTTTCAAATGTCACAGACAAAAGCAATCATAGCTCAGCATTACAACCTTTGATTTTAGACATCACACATAAAGCACATCAACTTTGGACTGATCAGCTCAAAATGGGATACTATGCAACAGACAGGTGCTACAAACAACAGAGCTGCCCAGTGCAAAGCTGGCTGGCTGGGCAAGGGACAGCACATCCGCCTCCACTGATTTTATGACTTCCTTCTCTGCAGGAACTCCATCACAATACCAACACATTAAAAAAGTGAAACTTTGGAGCACATTCAACTGTTCATTAAAATCAAGTAATGCATTCACATTTTTTCATTGCTGTTAACTGTTATTTTACATGGGACCATGAAGAAATTTATAGATAAAATTTAGAAATTTATAGATAAAATTCACAAGGAACCAGAGCCTGGGCCTTCACCCACAAGCACTCTAAGTATTTCTCAGACACAAACCTATTCTGTGCGGTCTATTCACAAATATAAATACCATACCAAGCTAGATCTCAGACATATGGTTCAAAAAAAGGAGCGGGCTAAAGGCCCGGGCACTGGAAGGAGCTTTGTAAATCCCTGCTGGGGGCTCTTCTTACCTAGTACATTACCCAACTCCTCTGAAGTCGGCCCAGCAGCCTTGACTCAGTATGCATTTTTACACTGAAGCAGGGAGCAAGACTGCTTGCACAGATGCCTGTCAGCAAAAGTCTTAAGAACTGGTTCTCTCCCTTTAATCAGGGCACCACTAACCACCCTCACATCACTCAGCCCTGGGCTCTGAATGGCAGTCTCACCCACATGGCCATGTGGAAAGTGTCAGCATGGAAGGCAAAGAGTAAGACTGTTCCCTTTTGTAGTTCTTGTGCTGAATAAATTTAGTATCACAGGAAGGTGTATTTCTGGAGAGACCAATGGCTTTCATCTTAAGAACAACTTTTAAAAAATGTAATATAAAGATATATATAATTTTTATACACAAAAATGTTTTATCTTTTTTTTTTAAATCGTCATTAGCAATGATATCATCTGCTAAAATATATATGACACTTACCAATCAAACCAGTCTTGTGACAGCAGCCACGTTCATGTAAGTGTGATGAGACTGACTGCTTTCAGGTTCAACACAAATTATACATCAATATTCAATAAATCACTTCCTCATAGCCCATATTTTTCCCAACATTATTAAAACTGTGGAATATCACAGCAGACAGAGTTTTGAACTGCCCTGATGCATAAATCAGTCCTTATTTTTAGTTCATTTGTTGCATACAAGTTTTTCTTCAGTAATCATACTTATTAGCAGGTGACTAAATTCATACACTTGAAAGAATAAAAACCAGTCACACATAAATGCAAAAAGTTTAAATTCTCCCCTGGTAACACCATGTCAACATCACATCAAATACGACTCTGCAAAGCACTGTGCAAATAGCAGCATTTCCTAAGGATTGGGACCTTTTGGTCTGAAAGCTCCTAAGTATTAGCTTCCATTTACAAACAGGAAACTGAAACACAGCAAGGTTACAGAGGGTGACAGAACCCGAGTGAGTCTGTGGTGGAGCTCAGAAGAAATGCCAGACTCTGTGTCCAAGGTGTGTCCTTCCAGTTCTAGGCTGCTTGCAGAGGAACCCAGAATGGTAAGCTTAGCTATGGATCAAATCGCTCCCTGGCATGAGAAGCCAAGAAAACAGAGCACAGAAGCAGTTTTCTGTATGGTTGTTATGTTTCAGCTATAAAATAACAGAAGTAATTCAAAAACGGTTTTCCAGGTGTGCTGAACTCTGCATTAAAAGAGTAATCACAACAAAGAAGGCATTGGTTAAAACATCACTAATGACTAATTTATGCATACATTACAAGCATTTTTACAAGTAACTTTTCACTATTCTGACCTTCTCATTTTCTTGGTGAAATTCAAATAGACAAATATTCCAAGCAGAGATCCATGGCGCAATGAATGAATCTAGAGTTCTACCATCTGGGTTCAGAAACATTAAGAACATAGATATAGGATAGCAAGTTTTACCTACTGTTATTGAAACCAAAGCTAGAAGTATCTATAATTTTTCTTCTATTTAATGACAGTACAACTATGTACACTTAGACAGGAATAGCAAGTTCAAGTCTCATAAAACTGCTATAGGACACAGATAGCAGCTGTAAAGTCTTATGCAGCAATTTAAAACCAGATAACAGCTTTTCAGCTTCACGCCATGAGCAACCGCAGGTCTGAATCCCTTACACAACAGATATTTCTGTGATGTTCGATTCAAATTTACCCCACTGTATTCTGATAAGGCTTTATCAGAATACATGAAAGAACCAATAAATCAGACATTAATTAAAACCAGTATGTACATTCAAATTCAATGACACTTGTAAGTGTCATTTAAACCATGATTTGTTATCTACAATGTTCTGATAGGCATTTTCACATTCTCCCTCACTCATAAAGTAGAGGGTTTTTTTCTCTATTTGTTTCAATAGTGTGCATTTAAAGTCAGCCAATTAATATCCTAAATAATACTCTATGTGGGAAAGGGCTCATTAAAATGCAGTATAATAATTTTTCTCTGACAAGGAAAAATGGCTTTTAACCACTTTTAAGAGTCACACAGCCCTCTGTCTCAAATCCTGGTTACTAGAGATTGACAGAAGGGTTTGAAGTCATCAATTTAATCAGGACTGAATCTGACAGCCTTAATTCATACATCTCTATTGTTCTGGGTATTAAAATATGACAATTAGATCCCAATCAGAATTTTGTATAATACGTATTATAATTACCACCTCCTGTAGGAATGAATTCTAGGATTCATTTAATCCTAGGATTCAAATAATCTGTGTGGATTATTTTAGGGTATTATGGGATACTATTGATCAATCTGCTTAGCAAACACTGGTAATAAAGTCACTTGCAGGTAAGATAAAAATTATCACACTACCTCAAATGTCAGCAGGGGATGGACAATGCTTCACGCCTCCCTCAGCTCGACTGCAGATCACGACCTTCTCCAGCCATCCCAGCACCTTCATGAAAACAGGAGAAACAGACAAGAGATGAGTTCTGGAACAGCAAAGGTCACCTGTGGTGGGAGGGCAACATGACAAAATCCAGAGTGGTGTCCTGGTCCTGCTGTCCCCCAGGGAAGGCCACCAGCAGGGCTGTCTGCTTGGCGGCCCCGAGCGCGGCACCTGGGCTGCTCACTCAAACTGCAGCCGGGCCTGAAACCCTGTGCCACTGAGGGCCTGCCAAGCCACAGCACCCCGTGCTAACCTTGACATTAAAATGAACACATACTTAAAAGGCAAAGAGAGGTCAAGGTGACTGATCAGCTCATTCTTAATGCACATTCCTGGTAAAAATCAGCCCTGGAAGTAATCTCTGGACCACCAAGAGGATGAGTAGTATCTCACTATTACCACAAAAACGACGACAACAACAACAACTACTACTATTACTACTACTACTACTACCACTTTAGACAATAAATTACAGGACACTAACTTATAAACTGGTGAAATTAAGAAAATAACATTTCATTTTCCTCTAAAAGGACAATGTCTAAGTCTCAGGAAGATGGCATGCTGATAAAAAAAAAGTAGTATGTTATGTTCTGAATTCCTAAGCACATTTTCACTGCCATGATATTTTGGCACAGCAGCAGCATCTAAAAGAGTTCTGAACTAGTAGCATTTCTATGTTAATGAAAAATAACATAAATTCAACATGGAAGTTACTTCTTCCCAAGAATTCAAGTCAGCTTTTGAAAGCATTTTAAAAAGTCAGACATGGTACTCACATTATTTGAATAATTCACAATAACCTGGTTTCTAGTGGGTGGGACTACAAAAAGTCGACCAGATTTCATAGTATCAAGCTCTTTAAAACACAGGGGGAAAAAATCAGTCTGCAAAACCCCACAAATAACATCTAAAGAACAACTGTGTACATGCAGACTGAATGCTTAGGTTCACACTGCCCTAGCCAGAACAAAATAAACTTCTGAAAAAAGTAACTTTTTAAAAGACAATTTTCCTTTACTGAGTTAGCACTAGCTGAACAAAGAGCAGCAAGAATCTTTTTGTACCCCCAGAATTTTCTACCAGTTATGTGTATAATTTTAATGTACAGATAGATCACTAAACAATGGAAAGCAAAATGTGCTTGTGAATGAAATTTCATCAATATTTCTCTGGAATCCCTCTATAGTGCAATGTCTGAAAGGCTGTCACCTCCGTATTTATACTAAAAAAAACCCCAGAACAATACGTTCCCCAACTGCCAAACGAGAAAATCCTTCAACATAGAGAAAAATGAAACAGACATTTGAAATAAACAGAAAGCCCTTTCCATGCAAAAATATGACTAATATGTAGAATTACTATAAAAAAATAATCCATCCTATGTGAGGTTATCCAAAGTAAAACCTGTAAGCAGCATTCTCTCCGGTTTACATAATGAAACAAGTGGATTAGACAAGTTCCTACATTAAGTCCCCCATAAGTCTTTACATTAGTCTACTCCATAATATGCTCAAATTCTAGTATCACACTTTTTAGAAAGCTCCTGCTCACATTCAGCAGGCTGAGAATATAATTGATTGTGTCCCCCATTCATATGTAATTCTACATTGTGTTAATTTTTAATTTCTGACTTTTGAAAGAACTCTGAATTTCAGACAGAATAACTGAGCAGTGAGCTACAACTTTCATTTCCAAAAATAAAAGGACAGCTTGGTGTGGAACAAAGTTATAAAGTCTAAGCCAGCTATTGACTGAAGTGAGCTACTAAGGACTACTGACAAATTCCTTTTTCAAAACACTCACTACAGCACTAACAAGGGGAAATGACCTTTATATGACAAAGTCAGAATCCTATTACAATAGGACAGAAAAAATTATTCCAGTAGTCCTTCCAAAATATTTTGAAATCCTGCTCAGCAGCAGAAAAGATCTCTCAGCTACTTTATGGGCAACAAAGGGAAATGTCCTAACTTCTGATTACCTGATTGTACTCAGAACATTTTGTTTCCCTCCTGGCAGCTGTGGCAATGTGCTCCAACCCCTGCCGTTTTCTGCTTGTGCAACAGCCACCCGGGGTGGTTGTGACGGCTACATCTGGCTCACAGATACCAACAAAATAGTTAAGGGCCATAAATCTTGCTTGAGACCTAAGGCCTGTGAGTCTTGTTCAACAGCTGAGGGCTAGCTGAGCATGCACCAAATAGAATACGGCTGCTGTGCAAATATGACCATAAGTCAATCATCTTACTCCATAAACAGTGGACAGCCTGAGGCTTGTTCAGCTCTCCTGTGCAGAAGGGGCTGTGTGCCAGGAGCACCCCTTCAGCATGGACACCTCTCTACATTAATCCTTGGGGCTGAGAGACTCCTTGCCTTAGAAGACTCTCGGCAAGTGATTAGTAACATGCTAAACTTCAAAATTTTACCCAAGTGACAAAAAATATTGATTGTGCAATTACAATCCTTTAGCCATAAAGTTTTGACCAATTCTGGGACTAAGACTTGATCCAGCCACAACTAAGCTCCCACCAGAAAATTCAGAACACAGGGGAGTCCTTTGAACCTTGTGACTCAACAGGATGGTCTCCTGGACCCCATTTTGTCCAACCCCATCCTCTGTGCTGTAAACAAGTATACCTTGCCACTGAATATTGTTAAACTGCTGATGCATTTACCACCAAACTTTGTTAAATGTCTGTTTTACCTCAATAAAGACATTGCTACTTCTGTCTTGCAGGTAAAGTGAGTCACTCTATCTGTGGCAGCAGCAAGGGGTGATAGCACAAAAAATGCCGGCAGCAACAGTTTAGAACAGCCACACAAGCACAAAATCAGCTATATTTGCACTTGGCTCTGACAGTTCATTATGTGTGAAAAACGGGCATTACTGTACATAAGGTAATAAGCTAGATGTTAAAATGATTAGCAGTCTCCCTTTAAAATGCTTCTTGGAAAAACTGCAGCTTTGCAAAAGGGTAACAGAGATTCACATGAATAAGTGATACAGGTAAAGCTTTTTTTTTTTTTTTTCCAGAGACACATATTTTGCCAGAAGCACATTTGATTACTGTAATCCACAAGGCAAACAAAAGGATTACAGCACTGAGTTGATAGGGCCCATCCAAACTAGTTTGTTTCACAAAATAAGAAACAGACCCAGACGCATCAGTGTCTTGACTGGGATGTGAGGATCTTTGCCCATTATTATCTTCTCATTAAGTCCTAAGTTAACCTACCAGAAAATAATAATCTGGACAAGATGAAATGGACTCAAATGTGCCAAAAGTTCTTTTGGTCTTCAAAAAAACATCTAAGGAAAGGTCCAGTGCTTAAAAAAAAGCTGGAAAGGCGTTAGAGCCTGTCCCATGTAAAATCTTAATGATGAAGTACAAACTAGTGAAATGTACTGAAAACTGGCTGAAATGCCCCGCTCAAAGGATTTCAACCAACGGCAAAAAGTCCAGCTGAGGCACATTCACTAAATAAGCAGCAGTTCCAAGAGGAACTGCTGCTTAAATCTCCATTAATGTCCTTTTTCACTGAAGAGGGGACAAAACAGTGGAAGAGATTGCTTAGAGGTTGTGGAGTCTGGGGGTACTCAAAAGTCCAATGGACTCAAAGTACAACTGCATTAATGAAATCTTGCTCTGAGCACAAGGGTTGGACTAAATGATGTCCAGGCATCCTTTCCAACCTCAGTAATTCCATGATTCCACAATTCTGTGTATTTACATATCTAACTGAAAAGTTGCAGGCAGCAGACAAAAAAAAAAGTGGAGGATATAAATTACACGCTTTGGAAGAAAGATAGCAAAAAACCCTGTGATTGCATGGAACACTGAAAAGGAGTGGACTACTTCCAAGCAGATACATGATATGAACTCACAATTCCTACAAGATTGTCCAGGAGTTCCTGTTTCTCCATTATGCTGGGCTACCAACAGACGTGTCAGAGGACTCCTGGTACCTGTGATACTTGGCACGTATTTCCAGAGCACTTGTGCTTCTGAGATTTGATCTAAGGAACCCTAATTGTCTCTTTATTCTACTTCTCTTTTCTTAGGTTCTCTTGTATTTTATTTCTTTCCATTTCCAGTTAAACCACTATTCTACATCTCAACTCAAAGGAAAACAAAACAATTTGTCTGAGATGTATTTTAATTTTATCTGAAAAGCACTTTATTTCCCTAGATTGCATCAACTGTGACATGTGACACTTGCTGAGAGTCTTGAATTACTTTTTCCTAAGCCTTTTGAAAGTATTTATCTCAAACAGAAGGGAAAAAAGGACTCTTCATGTGCACTTTTGAGTCATTCTAACCATTTTATGGCAAGTTGAACATGAGCCAGTAGTGCCCTGGCAGCCAGGAGGGCCAACCTAGTCCTGGGGGCATCAGGGACAGCATGGCCAGCTGGGCAAGGGAGGGGATTGTCCTGCTCTGCTCTGCACTGGAGCAGCCTCACCTCAAGTGCTGGGGGCACTTTTAGGTACCACAGTATAAGAATGACATCAGCTTGTTGAAGTGTGTCCAGAGAAGGGTGACCCAGATGGTGAAACCCCTTCAGGGCAAGATTTGTGAGGACCATTTGAGGTTGCTGACCTTGGAAAAGAGAAGGCTGAGGGGGGACCTGGCAGCAAGGTACACTTTCCTCCTAGGGGCAGAGGAGAGGTGGTGTTATCTCTACCAGGTGACCAGTGCCAGGACACAAGGAAATGGAGTGAGGCTGCACTGGAGAAGTTCAGGTTTGACATTAGGAAAAGGTTCTTTACTGAGAGCGTAGTTGGTCACTCCAACAAGCTCCCCTGGTCATGGCCCCATATATATCAGGGGTCCAAGGATTGTCTGGACAACGCTCTTGGTTATATGGTTTAGTTCTATATGGTCCTGAGAGGGGCAGAGTTGGATTTGATGATCCTTATAGGTCCCTTAAAACTTGGGATATTCTGTGATTCTGTGTTTTTTCTTAGGTTCAAACTTCACACCTTCAAACTTTCACATTCTCAGCTGAAATAATGTTCTGCAACTGTCAACTTATTCCTTACTTTCTCTCATCAACTTTCTCCTCTACACAGGAATTCCTTAAATTCCTTCAAGGAAGCACTACGAAAACACATCAGAACCTTCCATCATCATTCCCTTTTTCTTCTCTTCAGATAGCAAAAACTTTGAATCTGTTTAACCTTTAATTTTGTCTCACCAATCTACTCTGGACAAGAGATCACATTCTAGTTCCAAATCAGACTCTTCTTTTCCCCCCTTAATCTATTCATATCTTTAGGAGTCTAACAATAAATCTTGCCCTTCATGCTTTAAATACTTCACTGAACCACATTTTAGTCCTTACAGACTTGGCAGTCTTTGCCTCTTTGACACAACAATAACCGGAACATTTTCTTAGCAGCACTAAGCTGAGGAACAACTGATTCTTTCTTGGCACTCATGGCAGGATGAAAGATGAATTTATGTTTTCCACTACATTATGGTTACAAGTGTATATGTGGACAGGACAGCTCAGGAGGTCTACACTGCAGTGCAAGGCCAAATATAGAAATTAATATACCCCTTTGGCCTTTTAAAAGAAACCACCAGTATTGTAAAGGATGCAAACAGAAATCCAAGAAATTTCACTTGACAAACAAGACAGCTCTTGTGGTATCCAGAAATTCAGACTGCCTTCCTTAAGTGAAATATGCCATATTCCCAGCTACAGCTAATTATCTTTTTGTGCTGGAGGAATGTTATGAAGAATAGTTTAGTCAATGTTTATAGAAAGTATTTTGAGATCTGGGCAGCTGGAAATCCAGAACTCTATTAGCTGAAACTGTTGCTGACATATCAGTAACTTAAAAGGAAAAGTCTTTTGATAAATTAACAGGAAAATGCCAAGGAAAATATTAGAAAAAAGATCTATTACTGGACTATTGTAGACACTTCTTATGTCCACACTCAAGAGACTAACTAACCTCAAAAGAGCATGGACATAAAAATGTTGCTTGAAGTCTAGAGCACCTTTTTATAATCAAGGTAATAGCCAGTTAATTGAGAAAAGTACATAATGGATTACTGTACCCGATCATAATCCATATGTGGCAGAAACAATAAGCACTAGACTGCTCTCTAATGAAACATAAGAGATACTGAGGAATCAGAAATAAGGAACAAAAAAATCTTTTACAAGGCTGAAACAAAATGAAAACTGGAATTTACTAGAAGATGAATAATATTAATTTCTAAAAAACTCCATCACTTCAACTTACTTTTCAAGTAAACAAATTACTTGGCACAAGTAACTGGTGACCTGTGTAACACAAACTGAGAAAATCAGGCAGTGCAACACTGTCAGACATTATCTGGTCCAAACCCATTCTACACAGCCAGATCACTTAATGCAATTAATGCATTTCAATTAATCTCCTTTTTGATTAAACATTTATCAGCAGACACATAAAATGTCAGTTGATACGGAAAAACAAATCTATTAATACTAACTAAAGCAAGAATAAAAACTGTGTTTCACGGAACAAAGACTGTAAAAAGGGAGAAGAAAAACATACAGAATTTTTGAAAAGCAAATACAGCATATTCAGAAAATCACCCAATAAATGTATGTTGCCAAAATTGTCACTGCTCTAAGAAAAGACAGACTGTATAGAATTACTCAGCAAACTGTTAATACAGAAACATACAAACAGTATTTATTGGATCCAAAAAAAACACGACTAACCAGCACAGTGGGTAAACATTTTATGCTTTGAAGTACAGGGTTTATAATTCAGAGATACAAATGTTATGTTAGGCTTACTGATGCCTTAGTATGTAACTCAGGCAAAGACGAAACCTTCATGGCTCCCATTTCCTCTCTACTTTTTGAAATGGTGCAAGCTTAGCACATGGTTCTTGAGAACAAAGGAGGGAGATTTAGGGGATAGCAGCAAATTTACCTTATCTCCAGCACTGCTATGTTTGAGTTTAGTTTGGCCATTAAATCTTGTAGCTGCTACCCTAAGCATTCCTAATGTTTAAATGACTGGCTTTACAAGTTCTACAGATTGGTCACATTCAAACAAAGCCTTACCTGTGAGTGGTCACTTTCTTTACCCTTCTCTTCACTCAACAGCAAATACAAAAAGCCCCCTTTGTTGTCATAGCCCAAAACAGCTACTCCATTTCCTGCCTCACTATCACCTCTTTTTCCTCAAAAAAGCTAACATTTGCCATTTCAGCATAGCAGGGCTCAGATTTCACTGGCACAAGAAATGTAACTCTTCCTGAGTTACTGACTACTTTGAGTCTCACGCAAAATTATGCAGCATAATGGGCTGATCTTTCTACACTTCTTAAGTATGTTCTCAGCTTTTCAGTCTTGAACTGCACTTCCTCAGAGCTTCTGCAGTCAGGGTAATCTGCACATCACTTGGCTATGAAGAACAATGCCTAAACCCTACACCACTGAGCATACAGCTCCAAGGTCTGCATGACTGGTGCTATCAAGAAGGAGCCCCTGTGAAGAGATTAATCATTAAAGAAAGGGGTGCACAGAAGTTTGCTGAGAAGAAAAGTGTTGAAGTCAGCCAGGAGTGAAAAGTGTGGCTGGGAAGTGCACAGGCATTTACTGGCTGAAGGGCTAAAAATGCAGCCCTTCCATCCACTCTGGATGCCCAGCCAGGGGCTGAGTTAGACATCCAGGCCCCACCAGATGATCCTGCAATATGCTGAGATACTTGTGGCTTCAAATACTGCTGGAATATGAGTGAACGCAATAATCATGTTCAAAAGAAATATTTTGTTATTATAAAATACTGGTCTTAATTTTGTTCATCAACAATCATCAATCAGGTATCATGTAACAGGCAAAACAAGTCACTAAGATTTACATCTTAGTCACGGCTTTTCTATTGCCCTCTGTTGCAAGCTACATATGTACTTTATATATTTTCATATTCTAAATATATTTCTATTGTGCTAATCCTCCACAATTTTGGAAAACAAATACTCTTAGTGCTAGAGAGATGTCTGTTTAACGAAGCCACAGGAGCCATATAAGCTATGGCTTTGAATAGCTGTTCTCCAAACTCTAAAAATTGCTGAAAAAGAAACATTTTTTGTTGGTTTTAGTCTTCTCTTTATTCAAACTTTCAAAATTTCTACTTTCTAAAATCTAAATCTGAACAAAGAAGATAATAGATCAGAGGGAAAAAAAAAAATCTTTTCAAGGTCTCAAGCAAGACACTCAACACTTTATTTCAGAGCCCAACATTTCTTCTAAGGAGATCTCCAATCCAGTTCCTCAACTCAATGAAGGTTATGCATGGCATTATTGGCCTTTATCATCCATGGAAAGAGAGACCCAGAAGAGATATTCTATGCCTCAATTTCTGAAGTCTATACAACAAAGACACTTTAGAGCAGATTTTGTAGTTTTCTTCCATTCTGTTTTAAATATTCTATTATTCTATTCTTTTATTAGATGAATAGAAGAAGGAACACAGCTCCAGAATTCCTCCTTAGAAGTCAATCACAATGAGGCACTTGGGAAATCTGAACATTTAATTCATACTCTTCCATTCATCTTTCCTAAGACTGCCTGGGCTTGCATACATGTGTACATTCAAATTAAAGGATTTATGCCTGCAGTACAAGTTTCCGTTTCATGCTGCAAGTTCTTGTCATAGCCATAATTTATTTTCTCTTAAATTCTGCTTCTGATT
This sequence comes from Urocynchramus pylzowi, assembly GCA_013397555.1. Classification (NCBI taxonomy): domain Eukaryota; kingdom Metazoa; phylum Chordata; class Aves; order Passeriformes; family Fringillidae; genus Urocynchramus; species Urocynchramus pylzowi. Next base: position 73,643 of record VZRH01003308.1, on the reverse strand, counting down.
TTCATGTACATTTGCATCCACACTGCCTCTTTAGCTTGAAGTCGTTTTGATACATCTAAGGAAAAGAGCAAGACAACATGTTATCCAGCCGATGAAAAACTGAGTTCAACTAAAAGACCATCAGTATCAAAAATTAAGGTTTCTTTACTTGTGGCTAACTAAGGAACAGAAAGTACCTCTAGCATGAATTTTTTTGGGGATGGGGTCAGAATTTACATAGGAATGGGATGGAGAATTCCTCCAGAGTCTGTTTTACCTGAGGTCTCAAGTGAGAACATATATTTTGTGCAATTCAAATCTCCAGCCAAGTACTTCTCCATTGATTTAGACTTGTTTTTCCTTCTAAAAATATTAAATCAACAATCTTAAATCAGACTCAGGAATTTAAAGAGGCCTATTTTCAGGGGTTGGCAGGAACACCACTGATGGCAGGACTCAGCTTCCAGCCTGTAGCCAATATTAGACTGAATTAGGAATATAAATTTACTTATGTATTTACATATCTATACTTATTTCATATAGGTATTTATTGCCAACTCTGTCATGCTTGTTATACAGCCTCCACAACAGAAATACTGAATAATTGCAAAAGACAATCAAGTAAACTCACTTAACACTTTCAATTAAAAGAAATTGAGAGGGCTTCCTCTTCCCATTTCAGTATGCAGACATCATAAAGCTTCACAGAAGATATTCCTACATGCCTAACCACATAATCTCTAATAGTTTCCTTATGACACAATTATACCTTGATGGTAAATGATGTCATTAAAATCAAAGGGATTTCCAGTTTTCTTGCATTTCTAAGGTATGTTTACTAATGTGCTTGTAAATTTAATTGCCTCAGTTTAGAAGTGAGTTGCAAGCTATCAAGAGCTCCCAAATATTTTAAAAAAACCAACCTAAACAAGGAGATGTGGGTTTTTAGTTCTCCCTAATCTCAGGTTATTTCAGAAGCTTCATAACAGCAGACTAACTGATGCTGACAGTAACTGAGCAGATGTTACAAAGAATACTTCTGGGCATAAAAACTACTGATTCCCACAAAGCATGTGCATTTATACAGATGCAAATTATGTTTCCTTGTTCTTTCACTTAATGATAAGTTTAATGCAGAGTTCAATTCATCCCTTCACCCATTATTATAAACTTGAATCCTCACTTTCCATTACTGAATAATTAATTTAATGAAGCATTAATTTGCCTTGTCAGTATTTAAAAACCTAGATGAAGGGATCAAGGGCTTAATTTGTTACAATGTGAGCCTTTGAAAAGATTGTTTACAAGCAGCTATTTCTGTAAGCAGTTCTGTACTGGGTACAAAGAAAACTGAAGCCAACTTTCTGGAAATAAAGCCTGAATATGATTTAGGAAAAATAATATACCAAACTCAGAATAAAAAAAGTGACCTATACAGATAAACAAAAAAGTTTTACTGAAAAGAAACCCTGGGTTAAAAAAAAAAAAAAAAGAAAAAGAAAAAAAAAAGACAGCCTATTTCAAACAACTTTCAATTCAACTTGTTCTTCATAACCCCAATCCATGCTACCTTGCCTTGCCAAAAATAATGAATCAGAACAGTGGACAGCAGTTAAGATTACAAGGGCAGCATGAATTATAGAATTGATCACTGTCAGACTGACAACTCACAATAATGGTTATAAAGATTAAAGTAGCATTTCATAATTTTGTCACAGACTGAAAAAAAATGTGTAGATACACTTTTGTGCTATTTTTACAGTGCTTTGTTTCCTTCTAAAGTAGCACTACGTCCTCAGACCACAAACTGATATCAGAACATTTCAGTAATTTTATCACTTGGAACTTTAGATCAATCAATAACTTAAGTTTTTTATGAAATACAGCTTACTTTGGTAGCTGATTATTAAAAGACCTAAAAAAGAAAGCAATTATTTCCAATTCAATTGCAATTTCAACTGCAATTCAGTTGCAGTAGCAGTGTGAGAAACAAGGTGCTTCTCACCACAGTGAGTGTTCTCCAAACTCATGATTTTTTAATAAAAATTATTACATAAAATCACACCCAAATACCAAAGCAAGATGAAGTTACCGTGCCATGAATCTGTTGGTTCTGAGTATCAGCCTTCTAGAGAGCCCAGAAGACAGAATCAGCTATACTCATTTACCTGTGAAAGCTAGTACACAGAATACTGAAGTAGGAAGAGATTTTATCCTATGAGAGCATTTCCTACCAGTAGCAATCCAGTCCTGTAACCACAGCTGAAGTGAGGTCCACCAGGAAAAATCACCCCAACAACTAACTGATTTACTTAAATAATTTACACAGGAAAGCCAGTTTCAAGCTAACAACACATTCTCTTTTTCTCATAAGCATATCACAGACCCACTCTTTCAGAATGTCACAGCTGCCACAATGGCTACAGCAAGTAGCAAGACTGGCAGGTAGAACACATGTCATGTCCCATCCTTCAAAGGCAATTCATACTCTTGATTAATGACGCCTAAGAATCCTTCAGCTTTTCAGGACATGGTGGGTCCTATCACATCTCTGAGAACTAGACTTGTCAATAGGGAAGTGTGAATAAGGACATACCTGAATGAGCACAGATAAATTCAACTCTGACAGTGCAAGAAAGACCTCAAATGATGCTCCCTGTGCATTACAAAAATTAAGTGAGAAGAATTAAGAGTGTAACAAAGCCAGAGAAGAGGGTGTAATTAAACATGTGTAGAGAAATTAATGGAGTAATAAAATATTTGCTATTTACACTTAGTTCAAAGGAACAAGGATGACTGCACAAGCAGGGTGAGACAGAGGAAGCCTGGTAGGGTAGATATGCTGGTGAGGTGGCTGGATGCCATGTACCAAAATTTGGATTTCTTATTCACCATGAGCCAGAAAACACTCTATGGTAAAATTTTCAAAATAACCAAGGAAGATTCAAAACAGACCAACAAAACTCACAGTTTTGTACAGCACAGTCTGTACTGATCAACAGCTCATCTCCAGGCTGGCCCACAGATCAGCTCTTCCCACATGGGCGATGACTCAAGGATAGCATCATTCAGACAGCATGGGTGGTGTCACTCCGGTACAGAGGCCCAGCTTCTTTTCTAGGTATCCAAAAAGTGCTCCAGGGGTATTATGGAGAACACTGAACAAACTCTGTGTTCTTTTTATGAGTCAATATTCAAGCCATTCTAAGGCAGAGCCCAGGAAAGAGAAGGTAACTACGGGTCACATCAATCTCTTGCTTACTGAGAAATCTCTGAACAGTGAAGGTAAAATACACCAGGGAGCTGCCACACAGCTACTCCAGATGGGCCACTGTCCCAGTGCTGCCACAAGATTACCAGCCAGTACAACTCATCTACTACTTTTCCCCTCTGGTATCTTTCCTTTTGGAGAAAGAAGGAAAGGAGTGGATTAGTGTTGAAAGAGCCTGAAGATTTCTCTCAATTATTAATATTTTTGTCTACTCTAAATCCTTCATCTCCCTCCTCTTGCTCCCTGCCCCAGTACTCCTCTCTTCCTCTCCCTCATGCTGTCCTCTGACCTTTTACTCGAGGGCTCTACTTTTGCATTATAAATATGTTCAGTATTTCTCATCTTACAAAATTCTCTGTTCTACCAGCCCAGAACTGTCATGAATCTTCCTACAAATTTCACCTCAACCTCATCAAGCTAAATGCATCCACTCACTGAAGGTCTAAGCATCCAGTCTGTGGGCCTGACTTTAAAATATGGATCTTTTGCATCTCAAGAAAGTTCCTGAGTATCTGTTTTTGGAAAACAAATCAGAATCTTAATTATACTCTTAGTCTCCTTTGCTCACTGTTCTGATTGAACACCCCAAATCTGGTTTTTTGTGATGGCTTCCATTTTAGCTCCTCATTTTCACACTCACAGTGCTCCCTCCTTCCCTCTTATCTTTTGGAAGTCTCACCCACAAACAGCAGCTTTGCATATACGTAAATTCCTCTGACTGAGCACACTCCTCCTACTACTGGTTCCAAATAAATTTCTCCTGTCACACTGAAAAATACAGCTGGGAATAAGTTGAAAATCACTGTAAACTCAAACTGACTTTAACAGAAGTGAGATGCAATGAAAGTCTGCAAAAATTTCTCTTCTTTCCTCTGAACTTAGTGCCCACTGCAGTATTATTTAAAAAGGCAATAATTTGTTGGAAGACATTATTTAAAATTTTACCCAAATCTTACTTCAAAAGGTTAAAGGACAGCTGAAATGAAAGATAATATTTAAAGGCCAAATCAAATTTAAATAAATCACCTGCTCAAGTAATTAAAAAAAAGTAAATTATTGCTAGAAATATTATTTGAACAGCTATTACTCAAACAGCTTAAAGCTGCACAAAGAAGAAAATCAAGTTAAGAGTCCATAAGCCCCTGATCTCATTTTTGGTGAAAGATTGCATACAGCTGAAGAACAGGTTTTTTATTGCCATGTCAACACAAAATAACACAAAGGGAAATTTGAAGTGTCTATCTGATATAACGAGCTCTTCACTGAAAATTACTTTGTTTCTTTTACTTGATGCCAAAATAATAGTAAATTAAGGCAATCAGAAGGCATTTCACTACCACTGCTTATACTTGATAAGCACAAATAGCTAATGCTTTTAAATTATAGTAGCCTTCTCCACACTAAGAACAAAACCACACTAACTTCTGATTAATCAAAATATATCAGTTACTCTACTGTTAACTGAATTGAGATATAGATGGCTTCTATCTATTTTACTTCATAAATATGCATTTTTTTAAATAAAATGGCAATTGCCTACCTTTCATAATAATTCTTTTCTTCATCATATTTTTTTTTCTTTTCTTTTTTTTTTTTTTTTTTTTTTAAATAAGAAAAGCAGGTACAAAACAAAGTAGAGTAAGTGAAATGTGGTAGGCAGAAACAATAGGTTAGGAATCCCAGAACATTTCACATATTTGTGACAGATGTAAGCACTAGCATCCTGGAAATCCCAACTCCCACACATACACATTGTGGCCATATGATGTGTTCAAGTGGTACAAATGTCACAGGAAGGATCAGGACAGAGTTAAGCATTAGGAATGCCTTATAATGGCAAGAGACACTAACACAAATACCACTCACTTCAACTGCAGAATACTGATTTTGACATTACTCATACAACTTCCCTCATTTTCAGACAGCAAAAACAAACTAGTAGGGCTGCATATACATTGAACCAGTAGGTCAGTCGCTTACCCTCTAAATTCTTTCATTATCCTAGCTCAGAACTCATTAAACAAAATCTAATTATCTTCAAAGTTGCCATTTTGATAAGCACCCCAGAAAGAAATAAGCCCCCACAAACAGTGTGAACTACTTTCCCCTCTCCACCACGGGGCAAATATAGACTATCTACAACAGGAGCAGGGCTTCCTGGGAATAGCCTGCATCTCAGCCCAATACCAACACGGGCAACATGAATACGTAAAATAAAGTTTGAAAATGGGAGATATTAAGACTTCATTTTAAAATTGACACCTATTTCCCCCTATACACTACTTAAAATCTTTAGAGTGTGGTATTTTCCCCTCTGATTCTCCAGAATGTTTCTACAGGATGCTCCCAGGTCCTCTGATACATTAGTGAAATCATACAAGGGCAGAGAATACATTAGTTCAGGTAAGCTGGAGTTGGATTCTGGTTTTTAAAAGTAAAAAGGAAAAGGATCTCTTATACAGCAAAGAAGAGGGCATACAAAATTCTCTTTCTGTTTTCAGTGCTAACTAGCTAATTATGTGTATGTGAAACATACGCAGAGTTCCTAACATGGAAAATCTTCACTGCCTGCTTATGCATCATTAAGAACCGAGAAGTGGACTCGGTTCTTAGCCACAAACCTGCATAGTTAAGATTTCAAAGATGCTGCAATACTCAGGAATGTTCCCTCATGACACTCTTACTGCCCTGAGTTGCTGAAGGAATGGTCTGTGAAGCACCACTGCAGTCTGTTAGACAGATGGCTGAGTGATCCTGGACAGAAAATGGGGCATTTCTAATGAAAAGCTGAAAGTTCTGTTTCCCACAATTCCTTTGCATGATTTACAACAATCGTGGTAATTTAAAACTGGCAACCACAGACCAGAATGCTTGACTACTATTGTTTCAGTAGCACAATCAAATTACCCCTTTTGGGCTTTTGCAATTAACTTGTTACATGCTTATGTTACCACTTCCTAAACAGTAATATTATCAGATGAGGAAATTCAGCAGGGAATAGCAACAGGAAAAATATTGCTAATATAATTCCTAATCTGAGCCCCAGAGAGAAATCCTTTATCATAATATACATTTTATGCATAAATATAATTTTCGAAACTTTTATGGTAATCTGTTCTTTTCCATTCCAGTACTAGAAAAAGAATAAAGGAAGGTCTTTAAAAATAAACATATAAAATTCCTGAACACTAAGATAATTGCATGTATGTTTAAGTAATCCCTCAGGCTCTCAAAGGATTAATTAAGACTCTAAGCTACAAAGAAACCAACTGCCAAAGCTAACACCAGCCAGATACCTGCTTCTCTGCCATGTTAGGATTGTGAATTATGGCAAGATCCTTTTGTAAGCATGCATGATGAACCAGCCAGAAGTGTAAAAGGTCATTCTTTTCTTACACTCACTTTCTGGATAAGATTTCTCATCAACATTAATAAGCTAATTCCACATGACTGACATGCAGCTGCGAAATTCTCAGAATAGTACAATAACATTGCTGCACTCCTGTCACTGTGGTATTACACTGAGCAAGAGGGATATAGAATAAAGCCTTCTTTATGCATCACCCTGAGGAAAAAATGATGAATCACACCAGGTAAGCAGCCTAGCAGTACTTGCTCAGTAAAATAACAGTAGAGAAAAAAACTGGGGTCACTTGGCACTTTTACTAAGGAATCTGGATGTTTAGTAAACCAAAGATCTAAGAATTGCAGTGAAGGAAGTTGATGGTTCATACTAATCAGATTCTTTCCTATCCAAGCAAGGGCATAGCATGGCATGGCACGGCAACAGTGGCAGACACCAGCCGGTGTTTACACCATGCCCTGCCCAGCTGTAGGTGAAAAATGGTATGAATATTGTGTGTAGCTCCTCTGCTGCTGCTCAAATCCTCTCTTCACAATCAGGTTTATTTTACTATGGTTCTGACCATGAAGAGACAGCAACCTCTCAGAGGTATATTTCCCACTTGTTTACTGTGTTTGGGATTTAATCCAGTAAACTTGTGTCTTGCTCCTGTTAAACCCAAGTTACGTCTGCCTAAAGCATTAAGGGAACAGCCCAGAACACCAAACCTTCCACAACTGTAATTGCAGAAATGTCTTGAGTAAAACAAAGATTTTGCAAACAGTATTGCAATTAGCTACTCTTAAAGGCAGCAACAACTTGAAAATTTGCCTTCAGTTAAATAAATATGAAGACTCAAGAAAAGTTACTGTACTGCTGTGAGAAGATACCAACACCCAGGTGAGCAGTACCAGCCTCTTCAAAAACCTCCCTGATGGTGGCAGCTGTGTGAGCATAAGGGTCTGCTGTACTATAAGAATCAAATAGGTACTTCAAACCACCAAATGAGCAAAGAGTGCTCATTTAAAGAGCATTATTGTCATTGGAAGCATCAAGAGGTACTGATTTGGCTTTAACTGCAGAAGAAAACTGAAACAGTTAGGTTTATACCAGAGAGCAAACATGTTGTGACTGGATCCCTACTCAGTTGAAATTATTATGGAGATATAAAACATCATAGAAACCCAGTTGGCTTTGCTACAGCAGTCTTCAAATGAAGAATAAAGAACTCAAGTGAATTTCCCTTATTTTCTCTAGTTTAAACGTATAAATACTTAAGAATTTTACATGAATGTCAAATTTAATAAAACAAGTCAATATGGGTAAAGAATATTTTCACCTTTTAGAAAAAGTTGTGATGGTGCTGAGAAGTCTTTGCCTTTTCTTAACAGAAGATGAACAGAGCCCTTACACTTTTGCTTCAAGGTCTCTTCCTGGTGTTCTCTCTTTGTCATATACTTATTTTATTCTTAACTGAGAACATCAGGGATTAATGATCTCCTTAAACAGTGTTTAGCAAAAAAATAAGGGTCAGCAATATTAAAAGGAGAACAGCTCACAATGGTATGCATTATACAGCTTAGACATAGCTCAAGAGCCTGACAATTCAGAAGCTAAACATTTTTAGGCCTCTGAAGAAAAAGGTTTCATGCCCACAGAATTATCAGTGTTTTCCAGAGTAACACATGCAATTCTTGGGCTTGTTATTTCTAGCTCAAATCTTGAAGAATCTCATGTGTTTGTTCTTTTTGGAGAACATGTATTTCAGGTGTTTCAAAAGCATATGAAAAACATGCCACAGAGGTATAAATTACTATCCTTTTCCTTAACATCAGCCACCATTATTTTCAGGTGCATTCTCTTATTCTATACCCCCAAAAAATCGTGGTATTTAAGGCTGTATTCTTACAAGTCAGTTTTTTAAATTTATATTCCTCTACATTTAAACCCCTGCTTTGAAAGCCAATTACTTGCCAGCTGCCAGCTTTAGAAAGAAAACACAGAATTATGCAAGTTAATTTCTATTCAACAGAGCCAAGATGAATTGCTCATAAACTATGGGTCAACAGCATGAATACACTCAAAAACTTCCATAACCTATATTTACCTTCTGTGCAACAGAAACTTTCTTACTGAAAGGCAGAGCTCTATCATCATCTATAGAGACTGGGCTTGTGGCAAACCAAATAGCTCCAACAAGAGCTACATGACTCCTTAATAATTCTTTCACCATCCAAATTATTTAGAAGCAAAATTCAGTAGCTGCATCACCTGCACTGAGGTAGAGTGCTCTTTCCTCTCTCTGGACTGCCCAGGGGGACAGGTGCTGGCAGCCCCGACAGCATGGGAAGATGGCATTTGCATCAGGTACCAGAGGAGACATCAAGGGCACTCAGCTTCCATAGAAGCAGCCTACACACAGTATATAAGAATTCTGCATAATATTTCAGGGGATTTTGATAGATATGCTGGGAAAAAAAATGGATCGATTTCAGGTATTTTCCCACTGCAAACTCATGCTGAATACTTAAGCTCACACTTAATGCAGCCATCTTGTTTTAAGAAGCACCTAGTAAATTTGATAAATATCACAGGTTTTGTTTTGGTTTTATTTTTATATTTAGGTGCTACTTATGCATATTCTAGTGTAGTGATAATTGATACATATATATAAAAGCAGTTAGGCCTGAATGCTCACTTTCTGAAAACCTGCACCATTACAGCCAAGCCTTAATGTTTTTAGTTTGGCTGCTATGTTATTTTTAATACAAGGTGGAACCCCACGACACTTAAGAGGAAGCTGCTTTGTATTTATAAGCTTTTGAATCCCATAAACTCCAGACATTACTAGACACAACTGCCCAGTGACAGCAGTGGCCATCAAAAGCTGAGGTGATGCAAGCACTAGGTATTAGGATTTGAATTCTGCACTGACTGCCAAAACCACAGGACAGCACCAAAGCATGCACACACAATTCCAAGTGTCTTGATGTTAAATATGAGGTTCTGGGAAAACAGACCTTGCTAAGACTAAATTGTAACATTCAGAGATTAATTATTTTATTGAGAGAGATTTCCTAGTGTTTTAATACTACCAGAAACCAATTATACAATATAATAAGCACAAAAAAAAGAAAAACCTTGTGTGATGTCTCTTTTGGAAAGCCATTAAAAACAGTTTTATTTGATTATGAAATTGAAACTGAAATTCTATTCTCTCCTTTGAAATTAGATCTTCACCAAGTCAAGGCTTTCCTCCTGTTAAAAATCCTTGGTCAATTTGACCTTAGCATCCATCAGGACATTCCTTCCTCCATCACAGGAATCCACCATGGTTCCTGCTTTTTACTTGAAAACATGAGAAGAGCGTCCAGGTCTTCACCACCAGACCAACCATATTTGGTTTTGCTGAAACCAAAATAACCTCAATATGAAAAGGCAGAAGAGGAGCAAAAGGACCAGTATTACATGTCTGCACTTGGGCTGGGTGTCAAAATAAACAGAGGAATGCTCCCAAGCACGTTGCTCCTGAAAGAACAATTATCCCTTTCCCATGAAGCCTGGTCATCTCACCATGGTCCTTGGCAGATTCCTGGCTTGGGTCAAGTCTCACAGTTGAAAACAATTCTTAAGTGTGTTTTAAGAACAAAACATATTAATAGTAAAGAGGTGGCCATTCTGCAGGTCCCAGTTCCAGGTATGCTTAAAGTACCAATCCACAGCACCCAGGCAGCCATTTCCACCTGTTGGGGACACCAATCTCACAGGGATGCTGCAAGGCCATTTTTAAGGGGCTGTGGTACAACGCCAGGAACGCTACAACCATGCCTTGTCACACCCTGACCTTAGTCCAAATACCTCAGTGGTTCCCCCAGAACAGGTCATCCAAGGATGCTCTCCTGCAGAAAGGACAGAAGGATGAAAGCCAGGTGCTGGTGTTCAGCAAAAGCACTTGTTGGAAGTATTCCTGGCATGGCAGGATGCACAAGACAGTACTGGCTTGCCCTGTTTCACACCAGCACAATCCCATGGTGCTGTCAGGAGGGTATCCCAGTGAAGTGATAGGCAACTGCCATATGAAAGAGCCAAAAAAAATTTTTTAACATCCTGAAAAGAAATGCACGTATCTCTACCAGTTTTAAATACTGTCAATCACACCAGTTGTCAAGCCACTTTCAGCAGAGGTGCAGCCTTATTAATAAACAGAAACTGTTAACAAAGACCAAAACTGTGGAGGTTCATAAGAGGACATACTGAGAATGATGGACAACAGAATATACAGAATGCAAAATTCTGAGAAAATAAAAAAATAATCCAATCCAAACCAAAACAAACAAACAAACAAACAAAACCCTTCCAGAAAAAAACCAGGCCTTTTAACAGTCTACAACAGCCCTAAGCTCAAAACTCTGTTTACCACACTGTTGGATGTTCGAAAGAGCTACAACCCACTTAAAATTTTCCATTGTATTTGAAGTATCTTTCTGTAAAGGAGGGGATGTTTAACTAACAACATTTATCATTAATATAAATATATTATACACCAATATGTTAGGCTGTAATAACAGCTGGGAAAGAAATACTTAGTAATGGTTATTATTTGTACAGAGTAATGGGAAAATAAAAGTGTGTCGTAAATTTGTTTTGCTGGTTTTATGACTACATATGTCAGAACAAGACACCTAAGCTGTACTGATGTTTAATTATTAATGGCCTGGCTGTGTCTTGAACTCTTTTGTTGCACTCCTTGAGCCTTTGAACATTTACAACTGCATCATTTCTCCACTGGTTGGAGTAGTCACTTGTAAAGCACCCACTGAACTGTAAATTATGAACCACTATAATTCCATGTCCATTTCAGACCCAGGACTTACATGTTACACCAGCTGGTCTGATAAACTTGTAATAAAAGATTCAGAGTGAATTTACAACTGCCCAGCCAAAATACACGTGAAATGCACAGAGTGAATAAGGGCATAAATTAGCCTCCAAGCAATGAACCCTTAAAGGGACACATCAAAATCAGAACTCAGTTCTCCACAAAATGCTACTTAAGTCACCCCAACTAAAATACACTGCTAAACTTTAGCTATTTTTCTAATTTTATGCAGTGTATTTGTCTTCCTTGTCGGTGCAGAACTGAGACATATATACTAAAAATTAGTCTAAAATGGGATGAAAAGCTGAGAGCAAAAATCACCCAGCAATAAAGAAAGAATAATAATTATTTATTAATTAAACCTTTACTAAAAATCAACAATTAATTCTTTTTTATGCATTCTTTTATGGACTACTGTTTTTCAGGTCATTTGAAGCAAATCCTACCATCCACTAGGCACTTCTATATCATTTAGTGCAAGTCATAAAAAATTATAACTAAATCACTTTTGAAGTAAAAATACATAAAGGCAAAAAACTACAGCTATCCCTTCATAAACTGATCACTTTACAACCATTAAGTAACTCAGCACTAAGAATTTAATTACTGAAATGCACACAAAGGGAGATAGAGAAGAGAAAACATGACGTGAATGTCACCACTGGATGATCTATGTCAAGCATTATCCATTCTCTGATAACGGCAATCAAATCAAAACCTGAAAGGAAACACCAGAGGTGAGAAGGATGAAAGCACAACTTCACCAGATGAAAGCAAAACTCCCATCCCTTTTGTAGACAGCAGCAGAGCTGGACATAGTCTGTACCATGGGACAAGGGTTCCAAACTTTATGTCTGTACAGTGTGTGCAAATATATAGCAACATAAACCCTGAGGACAGGGAAGAGAATGCCAACTCAGCCTTGTGACTAGACCCCATTTTCTGTACAGGTAAATAAATAATAATTAGTTTATAAAAACATCATGATACAGAGAGTAGGAAAATTCTATGTCTTTATTATGGGGTGGCCTTTCACGAACTGGACAGAAAATTACATTTATTCAATATCCACTCCTGAGATCATAATTGAAACCATGACATGCTTTACAAGTAAAAAGGCAGACAAAGGTTTTGAGACTTTAATATCACTAACTCTATCAAATAAGAAAAACAATTATCAGAAAACTGAGACCAAATTAATGACTGGGGTTTTTTGGTTTTGGGTTTTTTTTTTTTTTCTTTCTTTGTTTTTTTAAACTAAACTGATTGCAGCAATCAATAAATAAGTTTCAAAGAGCTCTTTCAGTAAAGACCAGGCCTAGCCAGAAGGTATTACATTAACAGTCATTATCAATTAGGGCTCACTGGGCACAGACATTATTTACAAAGCAAGAGTTCTGGGAATCCACTCATGTGCTAAAAGAACTTTTGTACTGCTCCAGACTGATGTTAGCAAAGCTAAGTGCTGCTTCATTAAGTGCAGTACACACACTTCTTAATGGAGAGCAACTTTAATTGTCAGAGGGAGTCCATCTTTACCATCTAGTGTGGGATAAACACATTCATGCTAGGAATTTCAGGAACAAGGGTCCATTTTTCTTCTTTTTTTTTTATCTCCCTTAGAAAAAGATGTCATAAGTAAACTAGACAAATGTTCTTCAGAGCTACTAAACTCTTTCAGCCTTTAGCAGGTATAAACATAGAAAAGGAAGGTTAAAAATTACAAAATATTTCACCTTCTGAGAGCTATCTCCTCAATTCCATTCAGGCAGACATTGATCACTCCAGTTTATAATGGAAAGAGCCACACAAGGGAAAGAAAAGAGGACAAGTATTTCTGATGAGTCATTTTGTTATTTCTCAATAAATCCTTCTCCTCCCTTCTCTAAATGCCTCTTCCAGTAGATATAAACATCAGAAACACATTTATTAAATCATATGTACTTTTGAAAAGACTGCTCTTTTGATATTTTGATGATTACAAAGCATGCAAGTTACACAAACACAGAAATATCACAGTAGCTGCATTTGACTTGAAGACACAAAGGGAATGTCTTAGCTAATGATGCTGATGGTCAGCACAGCAACAAAACAAACCTCTGTTCTGGGTAATCAAAATTTGAAGAATTTAGGTTTGGGTGCAACAGTATGAGCCATAGATGACAAGGAGATAAACAGCAACATTCCCTGCAAGAGGAGAAGGCTCTGGAATGCTGTTAGTATTTGCACTCAGACAACGAAACAAATATACAAATGAATATATCAGTTTCTTTTTTGAGAGGAAAACATCCTAAGTAGTACAATTAAAAAGATTTTTAAAATCCTCCATTGCAATCAATTAAACATAATTGTACCTCCTTTTAATTAAAGGCCACTTGTCACCAACCTGAAGCGACAAATAAATTGCACAGAGCAAAACTGTTTCCCAGTTCAGTGTTCATCTATCTCCCAATGATAAGTGGCATTGAGATAGTGTAACTGTTGCTTAAAGAAAAAGTACAAAGAAGAGAGGGCAGGATGTGTCTTCACTTTTAAAAGCAGCTTAATGGTGAAACACTCTGAAATTCCTGTACTTTGGTAAAGTTTGGGTAACATCCTATTAACTGGGAGCACACTCTCCTGAAATAATTTAACTACATGAATTCTAGCAAGCAAACACAACTGCTAGTAATTTTAACATGGAAAGTAATTTTTTATGTTTTTCAACAAGTATGACTCAGCACTATACACTACTTTTACTCCTGTCCCTTCTTTGCACTTGAAACAGTTTATCCAACATTTCCATGATAACATGCACCTTGTTGCTCTCCCTCTACACTGCCCAGACATGAAATGAGCCCTTTTCACAGAGATGCATGTGTTTTCATCTTGCACCAGTGACTTCTATCCTGGTTCATGCTTAGAAATTGCACTGCAGAATCAGGACCTGAGTAGTGTCCACCTTGAGAAAGCAACTAATATACAACATACATATCTGTACATCAGTTTTCTCACTGGTTGAGAAAGAAGATGTAGAAAAAGATGCCGTTTCAACTCTCTTTATTTTAAATAGCTGAGAAATTCATAAACCAAAGACAGTGAATGGGATTGTATTAAGAAGTTACCTGACTTGCTAAGCTTACCACAGGCATTCAGTGTTCAGGACGCTGGCATAAAGTTGTGCTTAAAAATGAGCTTTCTTATTTCTTCTGGGGCATCAGCCCTTAGGATTTATATTTGCGAAATCATAATTTTTTTTACAACTGAAGGCTGTAAAATTTCATTAAAAGCAAGAGAAAGGCATATTGCACCTCTGAAAATTGAATGCTTTTAGGCATTTTATAGCACTATGTGTAAAAACAAATCTCAGGCAAGGTGCTAAAGGGACATGGAGGTAAATATGGAGTAAACCAAACAGAATGAACCTTGTTACATGCATTCACCTCTTTTCAGCACCCAACCCCCTCCAAAAGTGATAGTATCAATAAATTAACAGGACTAATGAAAAGAGAGGCTATAGCCCCCCATAAGGCATTTAACATTACTGATTGTCACAGTATTCAAGTGGACAGTGCCCTTTTTTAAAAAAAATACCCTTTATTACAGTCAATTGGCTTTAGCAGAAGTTCATATCCATAATCTCTCAAAAAGCCACCAGCCTCCTTCAAGTACTTGAGCGTAAATGGTAACACAAAAACACTCTTCCCTCCTGCCTGGTTTGCAAATTTTTATTTAAATATAAATAGCATTAACTTTCTCCATGTGATTAATTTAGCAGGTTAAAAGGTTCACAGGAATATACAGTACTCATTTTAGTGGCCCAAGGTGAACAGTAATTATATCTGAGCTGTCATAGTGGAAATAGAATGCAAAGTGATTAATGCTGTACAGGGAAAAAACATTACTCCTCAATGCAAAACAGCCCCATCTTCAAAGCCTCTGTAAACCAGTCCTTATAACCCAGCACTGCCTTCTTACCCCTCAAATGCATGAAAATAACAATTAAAAGATAAAATAATCCAGCATCTGGATTAAGATGAACAAACAGGTTGCTAAATGGGAGCTCACCTTTTGATACATGTGCAGTCATAGTCAACCTCAAAGGCAAAAAGAAGATGTGATGTCCAAGAGAAGGAGATAGGCTGGAGAACAAGGGGGGCAATCTGTGCCCGAGACAAGTGGATAAAAGTCAGTAGGTGACCCCTGGCAAGTCTTACCTCCTGCAGCCTCTCCCAAATACCAGCCCTTCCTACTTGCCCAACAGTCACAACTCCCAGCTAAACATCACACCCATGTGCTACTGCCCACCTTGATCTCTAGGTGTGGACCCCATCCATTCATTGTCTCTGGTAATGTGAATACTCCCATCCATGGGGCTAAAAAATCAGTAACATGGAAAATGTCCACTATGCATCCCACCAAGTGCTTTCACAGCAAGAGAGAACAATTAACCTCAGCACAATTTGGAAATTGTGCTCATATTAAGTTTTCCAGGAATAAGCCATCTGACAGAATAAACAAGAAAATGTGTAAAGGGATCAGACGGAATTTTAAAGGGAAAACTATTCTGTGTGAGAGCAACAGCCCTATGTACCCAAAACTCAACAACCAGATTCCAAGTATTTTGGAATATGAACTCAGTATTTCTTTTGTTGTCAAAGTTTACAAACCTGAGTTGATGCCAAAGAGAAAGGGAACATTCTCATTTTGCAAGAGACCTCAGGGAGAGCAAAAGCCTTTATGAGGGCTCTCCCTGTAGCTGAAGACAAGCAGCCTGCCAGCTTAGGAGCTGTGTTTGCAAAGTTTTGTAAGCAGCAGTTAGGATCCAAAGAGAAGCTGTACTGTCAGATGCTTAGCTTGGCTACTGCAGTTACCACCTTAGTCCGTGAAGAGAGGAGAGCCAAGACCTTTACACACCAAAAACCAAACAGGACTTTGGTGCTGGCCCTGACAAAGGACAGCAGCAGGGCATCAATGTCACACTAACACAGCATGGGACTTGTCCAAGATCCACAGCAAATCCTGCCATGCCCACACCAACCTGGAAATAAAGATGGATGTTTTGTGTTTCACTAAAGCAATTTTCAGCCTGAAGTTTCCTCTTACACACCTTTTTGAGGCAGCATCTGAAGGAAAAATAATAAAAAAAAAAACAACATAGAAAAGACCAAACAAAAACCTGATCACATCTAGGGACTTCTCATGATTCAATACACTTTCCTATTGCTGTATTACAAGATTTAATGTGTCATATTGTACCACTGACAGTACTGTAAAGAGTTACAGGCTAGGCAGCAGTTTTGCAAGGAGAAGAGAGGAAAAAAACCAAACCAGTGGAAATCAAAAGGGAAAAAAGTTGATGAGAAAATGCCATTGTCTCGCAGGCACCTGGAATTCTGTAGCGCATTAATGGGAGCAGCACAAGTTAGGGGGCTTCTCCTTTCCAATACTGCTGCCAAGTGAAAGACTGCCAGAGGGCAATGAAGATGAAATGCTCAGAAGACCTGATATGTGGAGAAAGCTTTAGAGAGTGACAATTTGTTTACAGAGGAGATGCAAGACTTGTGAAGGAGCAAGGAAAAGGAAGGCGAGCCCAAAGCCTTGCAGCCTGGAAACAACACTGTTGAGGGTGAAGCAGTCCTTTTCCAGCTAGGTAATAAAGAAAAGCAAAACAACTCTGTAGCAGACCCTGTAGCAGCACATCGAAGGTGCTGAGGGGCTCTGCTGACCCATCCACACGAGAGGAGACAGCTTCCTAGGCAGGCTGTACACTCTCCAAAGGACAGAGCTGCATCCGCTCACCATGGCACCAGCAGCAGCATTATGTCTACCGCAATCCTTGCCCAAGAGTAGTACCTTGCATAATCAGTATCTTGCATCAGTAAGTAATCATTTAACAAAATTCTGTCTTTTTCAAGGCATTTCAATATCTTCATGACCACTGTAAAAACACTTACGTCTCTATTAAAAAAACCTGTCAGCAGTTAGTTACTCTGGCAGCAAAAAACAGTTCAGTAACAAGATCCTTCTGGTAACATGAAAAAATTCAGTTGGCTTCATTCATGTTGATGCATAATTCTATAGGAAGACTGACATTTTTATCTCTAGCAAATTTATATCATTTTATACAATACAAAGTATTTTTTATATTTGTATGAATGCACTTGAAATTATTTGAAATTACTTTCATTTGGCTGGTTTTTAACTAATTAAAATAATTCTTCAGACTGCAAAAGTTTTTATTTTAAATGTGTTTATCCAGACCAGCATTTATGAGTTATACAGTCATAACTACTTCTGAGAGACGAAACCATTAAGTTTAATTCAAGCCAAAAATTGGAACTGGCTCGACTTCTTGAAAACTTTTGTTTTTCCAGAAAAATTACTATTTATTTCATCCAGTCAGAGGCAAGCTTATAGTGAAAAGTTTACACATGTCATTGCACAGAAGAGACTAATTATCTTCACAGTAAGTTAAAGATTCTAGGATTCTTGTGCTGTTATATTTCATCAGGCTATATTCAAAATTCTTTCAAAACCTCAAATTTCAGGAAAATATTTTCCTACAGCTATTTTAGCAAGGTACAAAGAAGCAACTAATATTGAGAATCATTAGATTAGGAACACAGTCTACAAAAGCACAAGTATTCACCATGCAGTACAGCCACAGGTGACTATATTTGTGTTGTTCAGGACCATAAATTATCCTGCTATTCCTGAATGCTGGCAGTTCTCCAGGGCAGGTATCTTCCTATTTGTTTAGCATAGCTAAATGAATTGCAAACTATGGCTGTGGCACTGCGTAAGTAATAAATTATTGTCACCCGAGGCAAGAGTCTTTGCTCCTGTTTACCACAGCAGGCAGTACATTACCAGCAAAATGCAGCAGGTATCACTGAAAAGCAGGCTCTAAACTGAGGGGTCTGAGCTGGCCTGCATTTCTCATAGTATTTTGAGTCTTTATAGAAGGCAAATAACAATTCTAGTGGATATCTAGTGGAGACACTTAATACTACGTCATGTGAGTACTCTTCAGCAACTTTTAACAAACTTTGGAGACCACCTACATAGACAAGCTACCATTAGGTCACATTTCCCATGTGCTGGCTGGTACACAGGGCTGGCAAAAAGCAGCTTTGTGCATGGTTAAAACCAACCTTGCTGTGGGCTGCTCCCAAAAGGATTTGACTAGCCCTGCTTGGCTATAAGGCAGGCTCCTGCCACAGGCTCCCATCTCTCCTGGAACCAGGCAGTTGTGGGACAAGTTGCATCAGCCCAGTGAAAACAGCTCTCGGTTAGGGGTGCAGCTCATGCAGCCTACACTACAGCTCCCATGGCAGAGAGATGAGAGCCACCCCAAATAACCAGTCTGGGGTTTAATTTGCAGCCATAGCATTTGAATGTAATTTCACATCTGAATCTATTATTCATATCTGAATAATAATACCTATAATTCACATCTGAATCTATAAGCAGCCTGTGTGCTGACACACACCCCACAAAGCTGCATAACTCTTAATTTCAGTGACTCTGAAGATTTACATTCTGTATGAGGAACAACAGCTATTTTAGGAGATAATAGGCTTCTGATACTCCAGCACATTTCTAGAGTAATCAAGCTGTCAAAGTGACTGTCAAGAAAGAACAAAATCTAATGAAGCAAAGGAAATGCCAGCTGGGAAATTCTTTTCTTCATTGGCGCAGTTTCTATTTACTACTAGCCTCAGGTGAGTTATTGTAGCTTACTTGGTAGCCTGTCTGAAGGGTCAGAACTACACATCTGCTTCTCTGTACGCATTTACAAATTTGTGCATATAAAATCTGATATGCAATCGCAATGTTTTCCTTCAGTAAAACATGCCACGTACTCCGAATACCTGCAGGGAAAAATCACATACTTACATTCTTTGAAAATAATGATATGCTTGATGATTAATTTCCAGTTATGAAATGCAATAGTCTTACTCTTTCAAGACAAAATGCTTACTGATAATAAGAGACAAAACAAGTTACTCTTTCAGAAAGGAAGAAGTCATTATATCCACACATTACCTTCTCCCAATAATTTTCTACCTCACAGAATGACAGAATGATTTGGGCTGCAAGGAACCTTAAAGGTCATCTAGTTCCAACCCCACTGCCATGGGTAGGGACACCTTTCACTAGATCAGGTTTCTCAAAGCCCTATCCAACCCAGTCTTGAACATCTTCAGAGATGGGGCATCCACCATCTCTCTGGGCAACTTACTTCAGTGCCTCACCACCTTCACAGTAATGAATTTCTTCCAATTATCTAATCAAAACCCATTCTCTTCCATTTTAAAGATATTCTCCCTTGCCCTATCTCTGCCTGCCCTTGTAAAAAGTCCCTCTCTGACTTTCTTGTAGAGGTCTTTTTTTTTTTTT
>VZRH01003308.1:40843-53753 GCA_013397555.1 Urocynchramus pylzowi | reverse complement strand
TTTTTTTTTTTTTTTTTGCTAGCCTAGCTTAAAAAAAAATAATCAAATGCATTTTCCTGTCTACAAAACACCCAGGAACATGCCAGAAAGTAATTAGGAATGACAAGCATATAATGACATACAAGCTGCAAGTATTCAGTTTTCAGTCTGGAAAATAAAACACTTAACGGATATGGAATGCTTTTGCTCCAGCTCTTTTATGCATAGCTGGCATGACTGATCTGAAAAATAAGAGAACATGTGCCAGTCCACTTTTCAGGCAGAGTTCAAACAACAGAGAAATTTAAACAGAGGGGGAAAAAAAAACTCAGGCTAAACCATACCAGGTAACTGAATTAAATTTGCAGAGCAACAAAGAGTATATCCGAGGGCCTGCAGTAAGTCTCCACAAAGAGACTGGTTTGTACTTGAAGCGTGCCAGAATCCTGTTTTTTGTTAAAGAGCAGATTTTTAGCCATTCTGAGACTGGTGAAGAAGTGCTTGTTTCCTGCAGGTAAGTCATCATGTGGCAGAGACAGGAGTTACAAACTAAGATTATCTTAGATGATACCTACTAGTGATGTTTCCGTTTTTCTGGATTTATGAAAATAACTTCTAAATAAGTTTGACAGCTCAGTGTGAATTTTCTGAAACTATGCTGAATTTTGAGCAAATGCTTAGAGATCTAGTACAGTATGGAAAACTTCAAAATAAGCAGATTTGCTAGTGAGCAACAGGATGGACTGACACCTTGACTGAAAATTTCCCTTAAATCTCAACAGAAGCAGAGCTCCTCAGGCTCAGCTGGCTGATGAACAATGGAGGAAAGTTTTATGATGGAAAAAAAGTTGTTTTTTTTGTTGTGCAACTTAGCAGCAATAGATTATCAAAGACGTATCTGTCCCAAATAACGCTGGCACTGTATTTCAACTACTTAGCAAAATAGCTGTGCAGCATATTATTGTCCTGTGCCTCATTGGACAGGCTTGCTGCCAACTGGGTCATACAATAATCAACAAACCAGACTCCAGAAAGGATGCTAGATTCTTCCCACAGCGCCTACCCTTGAAGCATATATACTTAGTGAGTATAGTGCTGGATTTTCACTTTATTAACAAATTGTGCAAAGGGATCTAATCAGCAGATAACTTCATACTCAGCCGTGAATCTTTAATTCATGTAAACCTTTCAGCTCATGCTACTGTCAAAAAGAACAGCTGGAAGAAGAGGAATAGTCTGTTTGTAGGCTCCCTGGACTCTTGGGTTGGATACACTATCCATGAAACACAAGCAACACCTGGCTTATTACTACTTTCAAGACTGCATAAAAACTAAGAGCACAATACATTCAAAACTACACCAAAACACACAAGTATTCCCCTGTTCCAAAAGGGAGAAAAAAAAAAAAAGTATGAGGTTCAGCTATGGTTTGGAAAGCAGTGCCATGAGCAGAGGCTTCGAAGGCTCACATCTGGCTGAGGTCTTTCTGAACTCACTGCAGAGCCTCCCATGCAGTCACGGACAAGGTTATGGCTCCATTCCTAGCCACAAGCTCCGTATCGCTTCCAGGAGCTACTGCTTGGGAAATACAGACCAAATCTTTCACTCTGATCCCACAGTCTCTGCTCCAATCCCTTTTTCACAGCTACACTGAAATTCCAAATAGAAGCTGCTGTATGCACTCCCACAGCTAACTGGATAAAGGTGAGAAATACTTTCTCATAAATATAACTTCTACCTGCTGGTGTGTCATTCAAACTGTGGAACAGTTCACAGAGTATTAATAATCCCCTAAAACAACTGGACTGATAATTGACTTCGAGCAATTTCAGAAAACTAATTCCCACCACAGTGGTTGCTGTTCTCTTTCATTCAGCATGAGCATCTGGCAACAAGTGATTTCACTGAGTAATCTTGGCAAAACTTGGAGACATTGTTTTGAATTTCCTTCATAACTTCTCACTGCCCAACTGTACTAATAGCTGAAGAGAAGCTACTTCTGTGGGTCTTCCTGACCCCATGATAAATATATTTAGTGGTCCATGTGGCTCTTTTTACCATTTCAACATTTGCTTAAATTGTTAGCAATTAAATGACCATGCTCTACACAGTGATTTGCTGGTAATCAAGGCAAGAGCAGTCAGTACTTAAAACCCATGAATACATCTTTTGAGCCAAACAATATCAAGAAGTACTAACACTAAATAAAATACACCTAAAATCTGTAAAATTATCTGCAGATAGGTCCCTAGAGCCTTATGTCATTTCTCAGAAAGAAATTACAATGACAGTTTTTGAAAGCATCATTTCTCACCCATCCCACACACCACGAGTCTGCAAAGAAAATGTCAAAAGAATATGAGCATTTGTTTTGACTTTTTCAAATAATGAAACAATATAACGAATGGCATTAGTTCTTTCCTGTAGTAACTGACAAGACAAAGACAAAGAAAGGAATGGTAAGAGCAGTAGAGATCAAAAGTCAATGCAAAAAGCCAGAGCTGCCGATAAGCTACTATTTATAACGTAGAAAACACATAAGGTCAGTGCTGCTGAGGCAGAAGTATGTACCCTCCATCCTTGACCTACATTGCTAGAACTGCTTGATGTATCAGTCCCTTCATGCACCCCAGAAAACTTACACAAGGTAAAGTATCGATACTAGCCTGTTAAATGTCCTTTTGGTACTCCTTCTTGTCATTTTTCTAATGCCCAAATCACTCCCTGTTTGTGTGACTATAGTACCAGCACAAATGACTACCAGTCACTCGTGTAAGAACTGCACCAGTGGAGCAAAACAGATTGACATTCCTCTTTCCCCATAAAATGCCTCATTTCTGTCCAGTAATTGCCTTAACGAATACAGTTGTTTGTTCAGCCTTCCTGCTCTTTTCTATTAGCAAGTTTCCACCTCCAGTGGTGCCACACTTCTACTGGCTTCTGAAGCTCTGCCCCCTTCCCAAGGATGGACACACAACCCATGGGCTAAATCATCATCTGCTTTTCTGGTATTAGAAACCACTGATTGCTGAGTTCATATACATTAGCCCAAACTCAGAGAGAGTCCAATTTCTGCTCAGCAGAGAGGGAGAGGGGCTGGTGATGAACAGGGGATGGCAGCTGTGTTTGCAGGCTGCTGGATGGTCAGCTGAAGCCACAGCTGCCATCTCTGGCTGAGCACATCCAGCACTTTCCCCAAGCTGGTTTCAGCCTGTGTTGTCTGAAAGGCTCCACGAGGCACAGCCTGCAAACAAGTACACTGCTTCTGACCAGGTATTTTAATAACATTTTGTAAGAGTACCTATCTGTATTCTTAGGATAGGGAGTGATCAGAGCATCTGGAAAATACCAATCTACTGGGATGTGAAACAACAATGAAAAGTCCCAAGAAGAGGGAGCTGTATGACCTTCAGGCCCCGAAGCCACAGCTGAGGCTGTTTCTCTGTAGTACTGCTCAATCTTAATGGGAATTAATGTGCTTCTCTCATTTTCAAGGTATTTGGCCAGAGCGGGTGTCCGAGATGTAGAAAGGGAAAGGATAATTCTTCTTTTTCCCAGAAAACCACAGTTCTGCTTCATATAAATGGGGTTGTATATATATGAAGAGTCCACACCAACAGTTCACAGCCTCTTGCAAGTTCAGGTTCCCTGGCAGGAACCTTTCAGAAGTTTAAAACTCCCAACAAAAAAAAGTAACTATTCTATTTCAGCCCTAACAACAAATGGTGCCAGTCCTTTTTTGTTGACAGCTTACATTTTGTTTTCACGGTCCAGCATTAGTAAATGAAACACAAACTGCAATACAAACAAACAGTATGTGTACCAACCACTAACATATAAAATGAGTATGTGAATGACATCTTCTATTTGATGCAAAAATACCATCTTTCTGTTCCCTCCATTTCTACATGCTGTTGCACTGACAGTCTGCTAAAAAATACTGCAACCAGCATGCCATTTGGAAAGCATAGCAATGCAAGCCACTGACAAAATCAGTCCTACACTAACAAAAATATTTCTACTCCGAGCATAGTTCTATCCATGAAACACTATAATTTTTACAATAATAACAACTTTTTGAAAATTTCAAATCAGTATGAAAATACACTTCTGGGTGCAATTCAAATTACATTAGAATTTTTTAATCATCTTGAGGAAGCTGGGTTTTTTTACTGTGTTTTAGACCAGCCACCTCAGACATCCTTAAACAAATCATTACTCTTGGTCTTAAACATGTTCTTTTGATTACTGGCCACCTAATGTTCAGTTATGTATTCACATAAATGTCCAGTTAAGACAATGGAGCCAAATGCTTCAGAGCCTATAACTTCAGTCTTTCCAACAACCGTGAGTTCCTCAGGCTTTCATGTCCTGGTCTTCCTACTTGCACATATTCCATTTTGTTTCACATATTATCCAGAATCTGTATATAGTCCCTGGCTCTTGAACCTTCAACCTCTTCTTTTCTTCATGATTTAGTAAACTGAAACACAAAACACATTCTAACACTGTGAAAAACTTCTTCCCTCTTCTAAATGAAGATCTCCTGTGATTAACTTGGCTCCCATTTCCTTGGGTTTGAAATAACATTCAAACAATAGGCCAAAATTATTTTTAAAAATCTGCAACTCCCACCTCAGCAAAGAAAACAGGAGCATGACTATAGAAAGTTCTACATGAAGATTCCCATTATATCATTCAATATCCATGTGAACAACTAGTCAGGAGGAGTCTCTCTTCCTAAATCGTATGTTTTTTCCTTTCAACCGATTGATTTTTTATTCACACTGGCTCCACAAAGCTCCCTTGGGCTTTTATGGAGAGAGCTCTTCACCTTCACCTGCAGTAGCACAACAACAGAGGAAAAGAGACCTGCAATGATTTTCACAAAATATCTCATAACCTTAATAAAAGATTAACTTTTTATATTTGAAAAAAAAAAAACAAACCAAAAACAATAGAACAGGCCACAACAAACACATGGGTACAACATTTCACATTATGGCATTAAGTGCACTCATCTATGCCACAACCTGGATCAAAGATACAAGAGCCAAATGTATTGCTTAATTCCCCTGTATGTTGGATACAGATCTTATACGATTATAGTCTACAAGCCTGAAAAATCATAGATCATAGAATATTAAGGGTTGGAATGCACTGTAATGATCATCTAGCCCCAATCTCCCCTGTAATGCANAAAAAAAAACAAACCAAAAACAATAGAACAGGCCACAACAAACACATGGGTACAACATTTCACATTATGGCATTAAGTGCACTCATCTATGCCACAACCTGGATCAAAGATACAAGAGCCAAATGTATTGCTTAATTCCCCTGTATGTTGGATACAGATCTTATACCATTATAGACCACAAGCCTGAAAAATCATAGATCATAGAATATTAAGGGTTGGAATGCACTGTAATGATCATCTAGCCCCAATCTCCCCTGTAATGCACAGGGACACCTCCCACTAGACTAGGCTGCTCAAGGCTTTATCCAGCCTCGCCCTAAACACTGCCAGGGCTGGAGCATCCACAGTTTCCCTGGGCAACCTGGTTCACCACACTCATAGTAAAGAATTTTTTCCTTATGTGTAACCTAAATTTCCCCTCTTTCAGTGTGTACCCATTACTCCTTGCATGTCTCTACAGTCCCTGACAAAGAGTCCCTCTCCAGCTTCCCTGTAGTCCTCCTTCAGATACTGACAGCTTGCCATGAGGTCTCCACACAGTCTTCTCTTCTCCTGAACAGCCCCAACTTTCTCAGCCTTTTTAGGGGAGGAGCTCTGGCCCTCTTATCAGCTTTGTGGCTTCCTCTGGACTTGCTCCAGCAGTTCCCTATGCCTCTTAAATTGGGGACATCAGGGCTGGACACAGGGGTCCTTGTGGAGTTTCACAGGAGGAGAAGAGAAAGGTAGAATCCCCTCCCTTGACCTGCTGCCACACTCCTTTGGATGCAGCCCAGGATTCCCTTGGTTTTCTGGGCTGTGAGCACTCACCCAGGGCTCATGGTGAGTTTTTCACCAGCCACCACCCCCAAGTCCCTCCCACAGGGCTGCTCTCAATCACTTCTCTGCCCAGCCTGTGGGTGTGTCTGGGATTGCCCCAACGCAGGTGTGGGACCTTGCACTTGGCCCTGCTGAACTCCCTGAGGTTTGCATGGTCCCACCTCTCCAGCCTGTCCAGGTCCCTGGGGATGCCACCCCTTCCCTCCCCTGTGTCACTGCCCCACCCAGCTCAGTGTCATCAGCAAACTTGCTGAGCCTGCCCTTGGTCCCACTGTCCCTGTCACTGACAAAGGTGTGGAACAGTATCGGCCCCAGGACCGACCCTGAGGGACACCACTCCTCACTGGTCTCCATGTGGACAAGGAGCTACTGACCACAACTCTCAGTGTGGCCATCCAGCCAGCTCTTTATCCACCAAGTGGTCAATCCATCAATCCATGTCTCTCCAATTTACAGACAAGGATGGCCTGCAGGACAGTGTCAAACTGCATAAGCCCATGTAGACAGTATCAGTTGTTCTGTCGCTGTCCAGCAAACCTGTAGCTCCATCACAGAAGGTCACCAAATTTGTCAGGCAAGACATCCCCTTTGTATAAAGCCATGCTAGCTTTACAGTGATGTATAAAGCAAATATTCTTGTTCCTCTTTCTTCGATGCAAGTTAGGCAGGCCCCTCACACCACTTAAAGAGGTGAATGCCATGTTTCCTTACTGTCAGCACCAGCACCTCTGTGGTCACCTAGAGCCTGAGAACCATCAAGCAGAATCCACTGTAGTCAACACACTTGTGTGTGCCTTGTGGTGGATGAAATTACATGCCACCGAAAAAATCTGGACGTAGTACAACCAAAGAAATGAATTTTCTCAAAGCTATCCATTATTTCAAGAAAATTAGCTGTTCAAACAAAATACTTACCTAAGAACCAGAGGCACAGGCTTCTTTACAACAGTGACTTCTTTTTCTGACATGTTTTCAAAACTGATATGGCCATCCTAATTAAAGCACCTCAGAGCTGGAAGATACCAGAGCTCATCACACAGTTCCACAAAAATAGCCTTTCTCACAGGGAAGTGGAGGGCTGTTTCTCCCCCTCTGAGGCTGCAGTCCCTCCGTGCTGTACACGCTGTCCTGCAGCAGCAGAATTGGCTGGTGTACAGCCGGCCAGCAGAGACCGTATCACGTAACAAGCACCTCTCCTGTGCAGTGTTTGTTAGCAACACCCAGCACGAGCAGACCCAGAGGCACACTGCCGCTCTCCAAAGGTCAGAAATCACAGCTGAAAAGTGTAAAGCACTGTCTCACACACTCTTTCTGATCCTACCGCAAAAACATTGCAGCTGTAAGATAAGCTCATTCACACATGCTGGACCAGTAGGCTGGCACTACTGGAACAAGCACCACCCTGTAAACGTTTCAGCTGCATGTGTTGCAGTTGTCTGTGTGCCTCAGCCAAAACCTGCAAACAGATTCTAGAAAAAGAGCAGGATTTCCCACTGCACCCTACAGATCATTCCTTCAGGTGCCTCCTGAACGCACCTATTTTATGCCCTAAACCAGCCAGGACTCAACCTACAAGACCAAAGCCCCAACATAAGCACAGCTAACCAGGCTTGATCTATGTGTCCTCTGAAAGAGATGGCCTGGTAGAGTCCTGACCATGTTGTATTCTACTCTGTTTACTTAACATCTCACTTAGTCCTTAGTGCTACCCTGTCTGACTGCAAACAAAAATGTCACAGTCATTACGAAAGCTATGGTTTTCTTAGAGGTTTCTTTTTAAGTAAAAGTTCCACAGTGCTCCCCTGATATACTGTAACAGGCTCAGACATAAAATACAATCAAAACCCAAAGACACAGCAGCTTTTAATTGCTCTTCTCTCAGTCCTCACATCACATCTTCCTTCCTTATTCTTGGAAGAACAGGTAAAGTTTTGTTCCAAACCAAACCACAACCAGTCTTCTTCAACCCATGCAAAGCAAGGGACAAGAACCACCATCTAGAAGGAATCCTGCTTTGTTTTCACTCACTTTTTATAGCATCACATAAAGCTATTAGCAATGCCACAAACCATCAAAACACCAAGCAGTTAAAGCTGTTCTGGATGAAAACAGTAAACAAGGCTTTGCTAAGAACAATTATAAAGTAGGCTTATAACATGGCTCTTGAGCAAACACAGTTTAATAAGCATTCCATAAAAAATTCAAACAATATTTTCAGTCATGCAATGAAGGAGAGCCCAACTCATTCTCTAGGTAGCACTAACATACATATGAAAAAGGCAGGCAAAAAAAAAAAGAAACATGAAATATAGCAGAAATCAGACTGATTGCTGCAGCTGGGAAACAGGCATGTAAGGCAGAAACTGACTGCAGGCTCATTTAACTGAGACATCTGGAATAAAATGTGACGGTAGTTTCAGTCTGTTTCTTCTGTCCTACAAGCTGTACTTCATGGTCAGACTATCCCCAAACTCCAACAGGCACAAAGGGAGTTGTTTGGCTACACCAATAAGATTGTAGAGAAAAGACTGTGTATGGATTAAAACCCAAAACTCTTGCATATTGGTCAGTCACAAATACATCTGTTCACAGCACTAACACAGTTCAATACACTAATACAGTGTATTCAACACACTAATACAGTTTCTAGCCACCATCAACACATCCTAGAGATTTACTGCAATATGGAGTTTTACTGATCCTGTTTTCTCTTGAGGCAGTAAAAACTCAAATTCTATTTAAATGCTTGAATGGTGTAACATTATAGTTGTTATTAATAACCTCTTTCCAACTTTCCCTCAGAGTTGTTGTCTGTTAACTACTGACTTTTTTTGGTATAAAATTCCTGTTGTGCATCCAAAAGAATATTTCATGTTTGGACTGACCACTTACAGAGTTTGAAGACCATAATGGATTTGTGACAGTACTTAAACAGCTTTTGAAGTTCTAGATATTAATTATCTCCATCTCTGTTAATGTCCTATTTAAAAGCAACTGATTATTTGTTTTTATGTTTTCATATAGCACCTTTGTTTTGGAATTACAAGCAATAAACTTATTAAGTGATCAGAGGCAGCAATTTGCAGCCTTAATGAGCACAAAGTCAGCAAAGCTTTGCACATTCTGAGTTCAGTTTCACACACTTTGAACCCATCCTCAGCAGTCACTCCATGCCTGATGCAGAGGCCAAGCAGGTCTAGCGCTGTAACACACTAATGTTCTGAGTCTTGCTAAATGGTTACAGAAAAGGAGAAATGAGGAAGCATAAATCATTCCACACCAACAGAACAGGTGCTGTGTTTATTCTCTTAATGCAGAGAGGTTAAAGTTTTCTGCTACATTTACCAGAGTTTCACATCCTCCCACCAGCAGTCACTGTACAGAGTTTTTTTGTCTCTCCAGCGTTCTCCTTGCAGCCCCGTATCACCTTCCCCTACAGGACCACTATCCCACACAGAGGACCCCCTCCACAAAATCCAACCACTAGCATGGGCACAGCAAGACAAAAGATGATGCTGCAGACTTTGTCACCACAAACAGGAGTACTTTAGTAACTCTAATTTATAAAGCTGAACATGATTTAGTAGGTACGCGTGTTGGCATGGCAGTCTGGATCTCTTGGCAAGTCAAAAGATAAACATAAATGGTTTAAATTAGCATGGTAAGTATGAATAGCATGGTAGATGGAGTTTTGAAACTCAGAAATGCTTGATTTGTCCTGCAGTCCTTCTGCTATCGAGTACATGGCAACAAAGTGGGGCAATATGACACCCTGAAAAGTTATTCTAACCCAGCCGCCTGTACACATGCATCCATCACCAACTGTGTTTTCCAGCAGTTATTCCTTAAGTAAGAGTGATTTTCATTCTCTTTTACATCCTCGCAACATTGTACGTCTGAAATGCCCAGCAAATATAATGTGCTTTTGCCCAGCAAAAAGCACATTATATTGTTCAAGTGAGACATTAAGTTCTACCCTGTTGCAAGCCATTCTGCTACTGTGAAGTATTTCTGAATACTTATTAATAATGAAGAAAAGAACTAATTTTAGTGATTAAGGTATTTTCAGTAGAATATATGCTTTCTAAAGGTCAATAAAATATGTATTTAAATGTATTTTCAATTCACAATCTGCAGTACACATGACATGGACAACATTCATCTCTGTCAGAAAACAGCATTTACAATTTTCTGGGAAAAATTGTTTCTCACACACTGAAAACCAGCTCTTTGGTAAGAGGACGCTTGTTCCATCTCTCATGAACTAAAATAATGTGTAAACAAACACCCACCTCATACAAAGATTAAAACTAGGATTCATATACGGTAAAGGAAGATTTCCCTTGTGATAAACAGTTTGAGCACAAAGTGTTCCTTCAAGTCCTGACATAAATCTGTTCCTGCCAAGCTAGTATCTCATTGCATCAGCCTTTCGCCTTCAGCACACCAAAGCAGCAGCCCTACTACCTCTCTCCCTGTTTTCCTCACACTGCCCTCTCCCCAGAATTACTACCTCAGCTCCGCTGGGCCAAAGAATGTCTTTCCATCACACAAACATTTGGTAACAAGGAAATAAAAACCTTTTATTTAAAAGAAATCTGACTCTTTAGCTAACCTATCATTGAAGGACTCCCATGTGGGCTGAGTAGACTCATTATTACTGCTGGTAACCTTGACCTTTCTTACCCCACCAGCTTTATCCCACCTTCTTGATATTCCTATAATTTTTATTATTTTATAATGCTTTCGAAATGTTTTGACATGTACCTTAAGATTGCAAGATCTTCAACTGGGCTGAATGCAAGCAAGTGCTGTTGTGTCTGATAAAGCACTTATTTTTCAATAAGAGAACAAAAAAATCAAAGCATCTCTGCCTACATTGCTTCCTCAATGACAAATATTTGCAGCTTCTATTTAATGTGTGGAAAGCTGGTATTTCAAATAAGATACATAATGCTATATTTATTCTGTTCAATGCTCCTTTCAATGGTGCAAAATAGAACAAAATTTGTGCAGCAAAATTTAACAGGAGCAAGGCCTAGCTCCAGTTAATATAAGCACTTAGACATGTACATACAGTCAGGCAAAAGAGACCTTGCAAGTGGAAGTTATGGTCTAAAAGGACAACTATATACTCATACTTCCTTGGTCTCCAGTTCATGAAAAGGAATGGTACCAATCTGTAAACGGGAGATTTGCCTTCAGAGGTTTTGATCGTTCCTTACTGGAAGAAGGCATGAGAGGTCATATATGGTACTACATGCTACTTCAGTTTGTATAGATGTCTAGAACTGAGCTCTAAGATTTCCCCAACACAGCCAGTGTGGCACAAACACCCATGTACTCTCTGGGAGCAGTGCTAGGGGCTGCGTCTACAGAGCCCTTGGTTTTTTTACATTTGAACAGTACTACACTGTGCTGTGCAAATACATCAAGACCAGGAGAGGAAACAGCCCATAGTAATGAAAACAATGCTTGACCATACTTAGAGAATTTAAAAATATTTGGTGGGTGTCTATAACTTTCCTATACATTAGCGTAAGTTTCAGCAGTTATAGTCATATATTTGATAAAAGTACCACTACCACTTACTGGCAATGTTAGAAATTACTCCTCAGAAGGATTGCAAGATGTCTTGTTTGTCAATCCTTCATAGTTATTAGAACATGCTAACATCATGAATTAACACGGTAAGTAGCAATTCTAGTAATGCGAGACTGAGATGTGGCGGAGATGAAAGACATCACATTCCTATTCAAAGAGCTCAAGCTGTCTGAATAACTTTCATTATTACTTACATTTATCACTCAGAGCCACAAGAGATCTCAATTCAATGTACTGTAATCTCAATATTTAAAATAGCATCTTTTCAATAAACACCAACATTTAAATGTATCTTACCAAATCTCCTTAAATTGATTCCATGCCCAACTACATTTTCATTGCTGATGTGAGCAACCAAGTCTATGCTGTAGTTAAGAGTCTTTTGGATTTAAGCTAAAAAGATCTTGACAAATAACTTCAATTTTTCGTATCAGTAAATACTTGCTTAAAGCCTTAATAAAATGGGATCCAACTCAATCAGTGGGTTAGTTTTTTAATTGCTTCACTCATACTTCTGACATAATCATGACCAGAAAGATGACCAGGTGTGGGTCTTCTGTAGTTGCTACCCAAAAAGAAAAGTTAAGCTGTGACTGAACACCATAAAGTTAATAATACACTATCCTCTAAACAAAATATACTGTACTGAAGAGTAACTAGTTCACATCCACTCACTTGATCTCCAGCATTAGCCCTGTGAGAGTTTGCATCAAGTTTTACTGAAGATGTTACTATGATAAAACACTAGTTACTCCTCTGCTATATAACCCTTCTGTTTGCACACTTCTGCTCAGAACGTTTGCAGTATTTATTTTTCAAAACATTCTCTATTTTTTTATCCTATGCGATACTTACAACACGCCACACAATAAGAAACAAAAGTATGGACAAATGGCATTAAAAAAAATAAAAAGGCGGAATTGCAGGGATTGTATAAACTGGAATAAATCATACAGAAGAAAAATTCTGATTAGGTCTATTACAGCGGAGAAGATTGCGACGCTGGCAGCTAAACGACCATTCTCGCCCTGCTTTTTAAATCCAAGTCTACACAAAAAAGAGGGTTTCTCTGAAGAAAACTGTTTCCCCAGATCTCCGAGGCTAGGCTTCTCTTCCCCGGCACCCCATCCATCACCCACAGTATGGGACGTGACAGGAATTCTCGCCCCCCGCCCGCCGTCCCAGCCCCGGCCAGAGCTGACGCCGCGGTCCCGGCCCGGCTCCGGCGCCGCGCTGCCCACAGCAGCGGGACAGGGGCGGCCCCGCTCCTGGAGCGGCTCCGACACCGGCCGGGACCGTGGGGCCAGCTCG
>VZRH01003308.1:3472-40443 GCA_013397555.1 Urocynchramus pylzowi | reverse complement strand
TGCCGGCACTCCGGCTGCGCCGCGGGGCTCCGTCTAGAGGGGGACGGCGGCCACTGCAGCGCGCATCCCGGCCGGACGGGCGGGAGCGCGGCCCCGGCGCCAGCTCCGCGCTGTGGGCGCAGGCCCACCGGCGGTGGCTATCGGGGGCGAGCCCCGGGCTCCTGGCCCGGCCTGAAGCAGGCGCTCAGCAGGGTTGGCAATCGTGTTTGTGTTCAGGATCGACGAACGCGATTTTAGGGTGAAGGGGGTGTCAGCGTGCCACGGGCGCGGCTGCCAGGTGGAAGGGATGGCACTTTCCGCGGCCAGGTGTGTGGCAGTGCACGCACAGGGCTGAATTGTGTAGAAGGTAGCTACAGGAAAACGGAGAGCGTCTTCTAGGGATTGCCTTAAAATAATAAAATATTTTTCTTCTGAAAAAACCGTTTAAGAAAGAAAACATTTAAAAGGACCATACTGTCATCAGTTTATATAGGTATCATTTGCATTGACAAAGCATCGAAGGCAGACCCACATGTACAAAGGTGACCTCAGCAGTGACGCATTGATCTTTAAGGCCCTTGCGGGCCCCCTAGCATGTGTGTGGCCCCACCTTCAAAATGGCTCAGCATCTGGCTTCCTCGTAAAACAAAGGTGGGACAACAGCCCCACAGATCAGTGTTGTAAGTTTTACAATCATTCAGTAAGTCACAAAGCCCGCTCTGAAATTAACCGGGAACAGAAGAGAATTTTATCTCACCCAAGCTTTCTGCTGTGTTTGGTGTACAGGAATAGCAGTGCCGGCACCTCTGGCTGTTCAGGTGGGTGCTGCCCTTCCCTTGCCATTGAACCAGGTGCTCCCAGACTGGGAGGTGCTTATCTTAGGACGCTGGTGTTCCTCAAAGACTGACCTGCGAGCAGCAAGTGATCTGTCTTCAGCTGTGCTGTTGATCCAGGCTTGCTCTGCCCAGAACGAACAGAATGATTCGAGGGGGCTGAAGACATGTGTCAGGGGTGAGATGGACCGTGAGATGTGACGTCATCAGTTTCCAATGGACTTAAGGGAATTCAAATCTCACATATTGATAAGTATATGACAAAAGTATCGCTTTTGAGGTTTTAAACTAAGGGCACACAGATTCATCTTCCTTATTTCTACACCAGAACTATCTCTTGCCATTTCCTCATTCAAAATCACAGGAACAGATTTTTTTTTAATAGTATTGAACAACACCATAGTCTTTGCATTAATATATGTGCAAAGGACATTAAGTTCCACTTCTTACCACTGGTCAGGGAATTCATACCCACATCTTCCGGGAGATGCCTCTGCTGCCAAACTAGCGGTTGATTATTCAGGCCTTTCATTCTTACCTCTTGTACTGAAGCTATGGCAAAGCATGATCAATAACTCATTGTGTTAGAAATTGCAACCACAGATCTGATCCTGGCCCTATAGTTTTGTGGTTGAAGCACTGTGATAAAAGGGGAAGATTGCAGGTCTAGAGATGTTTATGGGGTTTGTTTAATACAACGTTCCTATAACATAGTAACATTTGAGACTATGACAAACCGGTTTGCATTAACTAAGTGGCAGTGAGGGCTGAACATGTAAAATACCACATGTATAAACCAGAGAAAATAATTTATTGCTCACTCATTATATGTACAAAAAAACTTGGATAACAATAAATCCATAGATTTATTATATATTCTAGGTTTACAGTTGCCTGGACTTTAGCAATTTAAAATACTAGATAAAGATTTTATTTCTTCATATGATAGGCAGTTTAGTTTCATGGGGACTGATGTCTAACACAGTACATTGCCCACAAAACCAGATTTAGGCAAAAGGAGCCAAAGTAATTTTCAATCAAAAAGCTTATGAGGGTGTGGGGGTGGCTGGAAAGACGGGAGACAGGTTAGAGTGGAGTTTCCACATAGTCTGCAGCTGGCCTTGGATGTATGGAAGCACAAGGCTGTGTGTCATTTGTGTGTAGGATAAATACTTTGAATTTTCTCAATCACCCCAGTGCAAATAAATAGCATAATAAATGGTCAGTGCTCTTTTGGCTTGTCTCTTGTTAAAATAAAAAAAAAAAAAAAAAGGTGTATATTTTGATAACTGTTATTCTCAGTTTC
Source organism: Urocynchramus pylzowi (assembly GCA_013397555.1). Taxonomy (NCBI): domain Eukaryota; kingdom Metazoa; phylum Chordata; class Aves; order Passeriformes; family Fringillidae; genus Urocynchramus; species Urocynchramus pylzowi. The sequence continues at coordinate 38,325 of VZRH01003308.1, read as the reverse complement.
TTTGGAGGATTTCAGGCTATATGAAACTATTTACTAGATTTAGTACTGCTAGTCTGTGGTAGTAGTTTAGTCTCCCAGATAAATTGGCAGTAAAGTACCCAAGATGGGTATCTTATGAAGCATGAGTCTTAGCTCGGCAACAATATAGAAACTGGTTGTATTTTTTATACATCCATTAGGAAACATCTAATTTTTAAACTGTGTATAATTTCATCCATGCCCATGTTCTTCACTTTTTGGTTTATTCTGTATTTTCACTCTTCCATACTCCATCCAATCTCCTTAAAAAGCCTGGAAAACCAAGTTTGGCTTGAGGACATTCAGTAAAGACACCTGAATTCTGACCATTTGCTCTGACATAATATTCAGGGATGCCTACACCTGCCCTTTTCTCTCTACATGCAGTTGCTGCTTCACTCCTTTCCAGTGTGTTGAAAGTTCAATCCTTCCTGAGCATGATACTCTGGAACTAAGTGCAGAAGACAAAATGATGTCTGAGTCTGGGTTTTCTCTCTCTGTTCATATAGTGTATAATGCAGTGTTTATCAACAGGGTGTCAAATAGGATTCCAACAGCTCAGTTCATGATAATTCACCTGAAAGAGGTTCCTTCACTGCTAAGTGTCTAAAGGAAGTGCTGTTTGTAATTTCTGCTAGACTTGCTTGCCAGTGAGTGCCTACTGTAAGGACTGGCTAAAATCTGAGCTTTTATACTGTAAAGGCAGCTGTATTGGTAAAGTCTGTCAGCCAAACTCCTGTGGCTTGATTTAGCAACCAGTAGTTGCCTATAGTCAGCAAAAACAGTGCTAATTTATATATTTCTGGATCAATATAATGGGGTACACATGCAAGGTCCATACTAAAAAATAAAGGGGTTTCTTCTTCTAGCAGTTTGTATTGAAGGGAAACAAAGTGACATTTTGTTATTGGGCTTTTTGCTAATACAATAGTGCAAAATGCGCTCTTAACTGATACTGCTTTAACTGCAGAGCTTTTACACAAGGCCTGGAAAAACTAGGTAGTGTCGTTTAGTTTGAGTAGTTTAAAATTCCCTATGATTTGAGGTTAAAGTGAGCATGGATATGTTTCTCTTGAGTGAAAAACTACTTACACTAATTACAAAAAGAGCTTTTATTTTTCAAAACTGCATGAAATAATGCAGAAGACAGATTAAATAAAAATATTGTTCATATTCTGCATTCATAACTGCAGTTTAAATCTATTGTCTTATTTTCTTGGCTTCTTGTTTAACACAATCATAAACACAGAAAGTGCATAGCTAGAAAGGGATCTCAGGAGCTCCCCAGTCCAACCTTCAGCTTAATGCAGGGTCAGTGAAGAGGGTAAGTCTTGCTGGGCTTTACTCAGTTGGGTTTCAAAATCTTTCATGTCTGGAGGCTGCAGAGCATCTTATGGCAGCCTGCTCCACTGCTGCCCTGTCCTGTGGGGCAAGAGGTTTCCTTTCTTCTTTGCTCTGAATTCCTCAGTTCTCATTGTGCCCATTGTGTTCTGGGATGATGCTCCAGCTCCTGATCTGGGCATCCTGGTAGTGCTTCACTGGGTCACTCCAGTTTGATATATCTCTCTGTACCACCTCATGGGGTTTTTTCCCCCCCAGGGCAGGATTTTGTATTTGTCCTGGCAGAATTTCTCACAGGTCCCATCGGCTCACTCACCCAACCTGTCTAGGTCCTGCTAGGTCCAGCTCTGCCCTTGAGCATATTGACCAGTCTCTCCAGTTTGATATTATCTGCAAACTTGTCAAGAGTACACAGTACCTCCTCCAGGTCATTGATGCAAATATTAGACAGACAGGTATAGATCACAGGCCCTCAAGCACAGGGACTATGAATCCGTAGTTTTTAGTAATACAACACAAACCTTTTTTCCAATTGATCTCCACTGATCTTATCTAGATAGTAATAAAAAAAAACGGGGAATGTAAAAGGAAGATTTTGGTCTTTTGGAAATGAGCTAGAGAATGATTCAGATTAATAAATGTTTCCCCCTTTATGTCTTGCTTTTAGAAAACTTAAGGGGAAACAAAGTCCACTGGCAGTGTGTGAAACTTAGGTGATAACCTGCATAGAGAGTAAATCAGTCTTTTAGACATTTACTGTGTTTTCCACCAAGGTATTTGTTTTTAGGATAATAGCAAGTCAAAATTCTGTGTAGGGGAAAGTTAATTCTTCTTCTTTCCTCCCTTAACCTTCTTAATGTTCTTTGTTCATATAAGAAATAAGGAATAGCTGAAAAAAGAGAAGCTCTCTTTTAATCTAAATTTCCATCAGAAGTAGAATTGCAGAAAAAAGTACCATGACACACGATTGCTTGCCACAAAAAGAAACCACACTAATAAAATGCATATTCCAACCATGATCAGACTCGTACCAAGAGCTGGGAATGCACAGTGCTTGCTGTATATAAAAGTATAAACAATATTTAATAGCAGCTCTGTTCTCAGCCTCTGAATATGTGGAAAAACTTAGTTTGTGGGTTGTCTGGGTTACTTCCTTTAAAGCTACAGAGCAAAGCTCCCCCAAATACTGTATATGGAAGCAGAATAATTACCTAACCAATAAATGTCTGTGGAAACAGAGAGTTTTCTCTTAGGAACTAATCTCCAATGAATCAATGTGAACATGCATGCAGGACAAGAAGGCACAGGCAAAGCAAGAAAGGAAAAAATGAAGAAACGCTCTGCCACAGCCTGAGGTCTCTCGCTCTCTCTTTCTGTTGTTTCTAAGTCATCCATCATGTCATTGTCTACAGCTAATGTAAAACAAAGACCTATCTGGCCATGTAATGAATGCACTGACTTTCTGGTTCTTTGGGAAAGGTGCATATTGTGGTATTTTGCTTGCTTTTTTTCTGAAGAAGGGAGATGGAAGACTGTAGAGATGAAGATTTTGATTCAACTGATATATTCACTGCTCATTTTTTAATGCAAGAAATACCATAGTTGGTCCTGGCCTGTTTCCAGCACTACACAGGTTGTCCTGCATTCTAGATGATACATTAGCCAGAAGAACTTCTCCAAATGAACAGTGAAAATCATCAATCAATTTTATAGTATGTATATGTATATGTATATGCATATGTATATATGTGTATGTGTGTGTGTGTGTGTGTATTATTTTGTGAATGTGTTATTGTTGCTCTCTGGATCTTAACTGAATCCCATCCTTAGTCTGTCAAGTGTTTATTGAAGACTGTGACTAGGCACATATTGCAAAGCTGAATCAAGAACCTGAGACCACTTTCTGCACCTATTTGTCCACATTGTCCTCTCTTTCCTTTTGCCTTTGAACAAGTTTAGGGGTCTTGTAAAGCTTGTGCCTAAAGTACTTTTGTCTAAGTGTCCCAAAGGTTTAGACATTTCAAACAAGGCTTTGTTGCTTTCCTACGTTTGAATTCCTAAATTGTAACATGTTAGAGACCTAACCAATTCACATCTCCAAGTATTTTACATTTAATTGATCAGAGCATGCATTAATTGTCTACCCATGTTTCATGAGCATTTTTATGCAACTTTTGCTACATGTTCCTGCTCTCCACATCAAGTTCTTTTGTCTCTCAGATTAGGGTGGAAAGGAGAGTACAGAACTTGGAACAGACACTATGCTTGATTATTTGTGTACTTGAATTCACTTTATGCTTAAACAGTAGTGCTATCATGCAAAAGACAACAATTTGGTCAAGATCACAGTGTATAAAGGATGATTCTTAAATTTCTTGGCTTCTCAAAGAATGTGAACAAAGCCAGACAGTAATTTTGTTTGTTCTTTTCATAAGTCTGCTAGTTCCAGGAACAGCAGCATCCTTTAATTTACGACTCAGCTTAAGGTCTCTAGTTGACAGTTCTTAAGCATTTGTGACAATAAGGAATTTGAGATGGACAGACTGATCAAATATGTGCTGTTGCCATCTCTGCATAATGGGTGTGCTTCTGTTCAGGACGACATTAACCATTGTCTAGAGAGCTTGGGTTTTTACAATTCACCCTTTTGCGAAAACTGTAATATCAGTAGAGGAAAATCCTGACTTACATTATTTTGTCATTCAAATACTCACTGGGAAATTTCTCTCAAGGCAGAATATTTGTATGTGTGTGGAAGTTCCAAAGATGATGGAAGGTAGCACTTTGACTCTTCAGAAAGACTGTGTTAGTTCATGTGCTTCCCAGTTCTATTCTGTATCATCCATCTAATCAGGTGTAAAAATCAGACACACAAGTCTGTAGTTCCCTGGTTTCCCTATTATATCTTTTTTGCAGATGTGATTACACTGATAATTCTCCCGTCAGTAACCTTAATGGAGCCATAACCACCTAATAGTCAAAATACAGATCTCTGGACCCTTTTGGTCTAACATGACTAGTTCTTCTTCTCCATGAGGTCCTCCCAATGTTTTGGCTGTCAATCCACACAATCTATGGTCCTCTAGCCCTCAATCACTGCCTGGGTGAAATTGCTGCGCATGATTATTTCAAACTCTTCAACCTGCATGCTTGTACTTTGATGATGCTTAGTGCTCATAACTGTACTGATGGACACAGAAATGGCCTCAAGAGTCATCCAGTTTGGGGAGTCTCCCGCCTCTCTGTGGTTAATGGAGTTGCATAACAATATTTTGCCTCTGATGATAGCCATATGATGCATACTGTATATCTTGGGGAGGCCAAAGAGCAGGGGTTCTGAGAGCAGCAGTGTTCTTATACAACTCCTGAGCTCCATCATGGGATCTGGGGCAAGCTAAATATAAAGCTGGGTTCCAGGAAAATAGGCAACTTCACTCTAAACAGAATCTGATGAGTACTTTCATTGGTGGAGACTCAAATTGAGCAGTAGCTACAACACCAGAACAACCCACCTGCTCATCATGGGCTTGACATATTTGACACTTGAATTACTGAGAAGCCAAATACAGCTGAAAGCTATGAGTTAGCTACTCATGATGTAGCTAATTCATGTATCCCAAAGCAGGATTTACTTCTGTTTCCTAATTATTGGTATTTTCTTGACTAGCTTTCTACATATCTCAGTGGAAAAGACACCCTTACCTACTAAAGCTACCTGTGTCAGATATTCACATGTTTATTACTAGAATGCTTTCCATAATGCCTACCTCTTATTATTTTGCTAAATTTTAAATTTAAGTATTCTTCTATCCACATTGAAAATAGTAATCAGATTATTCTCTTCTGTGTTTGAAAATAATTGCCATGTACTCTGGAGTTTTTCCTTTGTCCTAGGCCAAAGGGTCTCTATTTTTAAAATCTTTCATCATGGATCACATTCTCTTTGCTTCTAATCACGTGCAGTTTTGGGCTTTCTCCAGTTGTTCCATGTCTCTTCCAAAGTATTATGCCCCAAAGGGACCAAGTTCTCTACATGACGTTCTAATAGTGCTCAGAAGAGAAAGGCTTGAAGGCTATACTGCTATTTATAAATCAGAGCATTAAATTTGATTATTTCCACCTAAGTGCAGTACATCATGTAGAATTTAATCCATTTTTCATTCCACCACTGCAATTTCTCAAGATAATTGTGAACGTGAATTGTGTCTTTCAATACATTCATGCTTGCACTTCTTTTCAACTTTGTCTCATCTGCAAACTTATTAAGGCTGTTATCCAGATTGTTAAAAAAAGGTTGAATAAAGTCAGAACAAAGAAAGATCCTGTAATTTTGTGATATGAGAGTATCAAAATATAATGGGTATAAAATTATATACATTACCAAATTAGTTTTTATGCTATTACTTTTCATTTAAGGCAAAGAGTTTGCTTAATTCTAGATATGCTTTGGGTTTGTTTCTGGATGGTTTTTTTTTTTTTTCTGAGTTGAAGTTAGATTGATTAGTTTGATATTTCCAGCCTCTTCTTCATCTACTTTCTCCCCACTTATTATATAAGGCAGCTGTTATTTTTTGTCCTTTCCCAGACTTATATCTTTTAGCCATTTTTTACAGATTCTGAAGTAATTGCAAATCTGAAGAATTCACCTCATTCTTAAAATATCCCAGGCCAAAGTCTGTCTGGTCTGGCTGACTTGAAAACATTCCATAATGCTCTCCTGACCCTGTTTTAAATTGAATACTTAACTTCTTTTTGTGAATGTTAATTATGCTGGTGAGGTGTCTGCACCTTTTTTTGTCACATGCAAAAAAAGACTTTAAATATTCCAGTCTTCTTGGGATCATCTGTTGTGTAATTTCCTTGCCTCCGGTCTCACAAATAGTCAGGAAAAACAATCATAATTTTCTTTTCTCTTTGTTGTTTTTAATGCTTTTTTCCTTTTGAAGTGTCTTCTAGCTCTGTGTTTGGTTTATGACTTAGTCTTCTGATTGTATCATACACATGCTGTTATTTTATATATTTAAGAATTTGATCTGATTTCCACTTTCACTGATGGAACTTTGTGAGTTTGAGATCAAGTAAATGTTCCTGGCTTACCTAAACTCATCTCTCTCTCAATACTTTTCCCTTCTGATAAGAATAACTTATGTTTTGTGCTACAACTTAATTACTTTTTCCTTTGACTTTTTTATTGACTTGAATTGATGGGAGTTGTCTACTTCAAGTCCAAGATTGTCTCCTCTTTCTCTATTTTCTTCCCTGAGAATATATACTCTATAATTTCAATCACTGTCTACAAGTCACCTTTCATCATTCTTTTCTCAAACAGCTACTTTTTATGGTACTTTTCACTGGTACAGAAACACATCCAGAAGAGCCTCTCCTCTCTCTGTTTTTACACAGAAATAGAAGTGGTGAACAATGCTTTTCAGTATAGAACTTATTAATTGATCTATGTCCCGATGTTTCCTTTCCTACCCATCCTTTGGATAGTTAAGCTCTCTTGTGACTCCGCTTCTGTGTGTTGGGTGTTAAATGATTTGCCATTTGTTCATGATAAAGGCTTCCACTACATATTCTCTGTTCATGTGGTTTAGCTTACTGACAGCTGCAGCTGAGTCCTCCTCTTCTTTCACCATCATCCACAAGCTTTTGATGAGTCCAACTTTCTCATTTGTCTGGAGCTCAGCACCAGTGTAGGGCTATGTCCTTTAATGTTAGATTGCCCTACTGTGTAGTTTTCTTACTCATAACTCTATTTACCAGTAAAGTCTTTTTTGTGGTCATGTTTCAGGTGTCCTTAATCCTCTTGTTGATTTCTTGTATCTCCTCATGATTTCAACTTGGCTTGTCATATTCCTTCCCAATGCACACAAATTCTTAAATTAAATTTGTTCAAAATGGATTTATGTATCCAAACTGTTCGCATACAAGCAGTCATACAGAGTGAACACATGGTATACAAAATGAAATCCAAGCATGTAGATTTTCCCCTGTTCTTTTTCTCTGAAGATTTTTACAGTATTCTTATGTTACTGACTATCAGAAAGATCAAACAGACAAACAGGGAAAAGAGGTCTTTTATCAAAATTGTGAGTTATATTATGCTTTTATTTTTCATTGTTTACTTGAGTCTAGTGGAGTTTAGATAGCAGCCTTGAAGTCATTTGCAATTGCAATATTTAAATGGCTTCAAACAATGGCAGTAACATTTACCTAATGTCGTTTTGCTGTTTTTAATCACAATTCTAGCCCTGAAGTGGAGCACCAACAGATGTGTCCTTTCCAGTTGCCTTTGACTGTACTTGATAACATTCCATCCATCCTGACGCTTGTAAACAGATACTTGGATATCCAGCCAGCCCAAACCTCTGACACAGGCTACAGCTAGAAATAGCCTATGCAGAAATAATCCCATAAAATAGTTGACACAGCCAAGAGGAGGTCCCTGTTACGTTAAGAGCTGTGCTACTTGCTGTTTAGCAGGAATACTAATGACTTCAACCCCAAAAGTTGTGCTCTAGTGAGAAACTGTCACAAAACTGATGTTTCCCATTTTCATAAATTCAATCTTCCACTTTTATAATTTTGAATTAGTAGTTTTCAGCTGTAACTCCTAGTGCAGACATTGGCCTGACATGATGAGGAGGCAAGCAGCCACAGCTGTGGACTCAGGGTCGAAGGTCTGTTTGCCTCTGACCTCACTCTCAGATCAATCCATGCCTGATCAAAGCCTCTTCATAAGAGAGGCACTGGAGTATTCCTGTTGCATCCTAGAAATTTAATTTAATATATGAAATGAATCATTAACTTACCCAAGGACATGGAAATGTGAGGGAAGTTTGTAATTCTGGAGACACATCTCATTAAAAAGTATACCTTCTGTTACTTGTGCAGCACAGACACTATTTATGTCACCCTGCAGAAGAAGTGGCAGCTCATAGCTGCCTACAGGACTGGGACTATCAAGCCCCATCCATTTATCTACAGTGAAGAAATAGTTGGGAAGAATGGGATGGGTCAGGCAGGAAGGATTGCAATAGTAAGATTACTGTCTTTGGTATGTATGTATTTCAGTGGTCTCAAAAAAATATTGTCATGACTGTGTATCTACTTATATGCTGGAACTGCCACACTATTTTTTTCTCACACTTGATGATTTTAATGAAGTTTAGAGACAGAAAAACCAGAACAGTGTGGGAAGTTTTGAATAACTGCTGAAAAGTGAAACAGAGGCATCTCCAACACACAGTATTACATAAAGAGCCTGCATACATCTTGACAACTAGGAATCTTGAGATACAGGTGCATACCATTGACTCCAAACTTCTTACACACATGGGCAGAGATGGATATTCTTCAACATATCCCCTGCAGTTTATATACAGGGGTCCACAGTTTCCAGCTCTTGTGTCATCTAAATATCTCAAACTCTCTCAGAGCCCATTTTAAGCATTGCATCTTGAGATAGGCGCATCAAAACTCAGCTTTTCATGTGGTTATTAGTATTCATTGCATTTCATGCTTAAATTCATTCATGGCCAGCAAAAATCCTTTTCTTTATGAGTCAAAATTGTCCTTCACCTGAAATTATTCACTTCCTTCCCAATTCTTTCTATTGGTATATTGATAGTTACATTATTGCCTCTTTGCTGTGACTTTGATTTTAGAGAGTTTCTTTAGTTGCCTTTCAGGTCAGAGACTGATAAAATCAACAGTCAATTCTAATAGGAAAGGAGATTCATCTGGTGCTTTGTACTTCATTTGTCTAATAATCCTGCTGCTAACTTGCCCTAAAAGGAGAATTTCCAGTTCAATGCAATTTTTTTTTTTTTACTCCTTTTTTTTTATTTTGTTTTGTTTTGATTTGGACCAAAACCTGAACATTTCAAAATTTCCTGTGAACTGAACTTTTAAGAATATAATTCAAAAGACACTTCAAGATAAGTTGTCACCTTAGTTTTGCTACCCAAGGTCCTAAGCCTGTATCTTTGGTTTGAGCAGTGAAATACAGGTACTTGGCTGGAATATATTAGATCTGGCTGCTCTGGAGTCACAAAATCTGAAATCCACATCAGGACTGGCATGGTTCTCCTGCTGAACCTAGTGTGAGCAAAGTGCTTGGCTTCTGGGAAGCTCCCAGCAATCCAGCCCCACCTTGGGTTCTACTGAGGTTTCTCAGAGACTACAAGGTCCAGATCACATTTTAGTGGGTGAAACACACTGTTCCATGAATTTTCTGGTTTGTGTCATTAATACTGCCTTATCTCCGTACAAAGCCCCTTGTCTGATCCATCTTTCTGCCCATGGTCCCTCTCTTTAGAGCAAGGCACTGTCACTATGGTGCTGGTGGAGCTGATGATTGCTGTCCAAGAGAGGCCACTGCTACAGGGAAAGATGAGAAGCCTGACCACCCTGAGGAGTAGGACAGGCAGTGCCAGGAGGAGTACGTGTACCTTTCTACCTTGATCTTCTGAGCATTGCTGGCAAAGCTACATCCAGTCATCCCTTGTACTCCTCTTCTACTGAATCCCATCTTCTCTCTTTAGTGAAAGTAATTTCAGTGTAATAAAAAAATAAAACAGGACCTGGCAATGAGATTCCTCACTGGGCCCCGTATCATCCCCATCATGTAACACACTCTTTGGCATAGTTTTGACCTGAGTCAGCAAGTCCTGAATAATGCCAGGGGAATAGCACTGGCTGGGAACTGTTTCCAGTAGAATGTACAGAGATGACTAAACCACTGGAGCTGGCTCCTTGCTCTTAGACTGTCCCAGCACTGTCCCAGCAGTGTCTGAATACCTGGATATACAACATGGTACACGTCAGGAGTTTGCAGCACATTCGTGCAGTTTCATGCTACGAGAACACTGGTCTGGCAGACTGAAACCTGAGCCTTCACACAATTTTAGCTACAGAAATAATAATTATACTATACAAATTCTGGATGGGGGCCCAGAGGAAACCGTGGCCAAAAGCTATGTAAGTGTGGGCATTGCCCATCAGTGACTGCTTCTGTTTCACTTAGTAGTACAGATGTAGACATGATCATCTGCCTACTTGAGCTGTCTCTAATTAATTTCTGTAACTTAAAACCTTATAGCATGAAAACAAAGGGGTTTTTGTTATACTCTGTCCAAACATCTACCAGTTTTCTGTCTGTGTACCCCAACCAAAAACTCTCTTTGAGTCAATGCACTCAGCTTTTAAATGGTGCTTTGTGTAAACTCCTGGGAGTTTTCCTCCCAGCTACTGATGTCCAACCACAACCTCCCTCACCCCATCCTGACACAGCTGTTGGAGATTGCAGTTCAGGAATACAGAGTTGGAATAAAAATTTATCCAGCAATGCTCATTGTCCCAATTGCTCCTTTCAGATGCTGCTTCATACATCAAGACTTTCTGGAGTTTCTTCTATGTAAAAGAAAAACATTAATATTTATGTATATTAATATTCTTTCCAAATCTTTGCCAGCCTTTTCAGATCCCACCTCTTTCCTTCCCTGCACAGCTCTGCTTCAGTTCAGGTTAATGTTTTCAGAGGCTGAGGCTCCTTATGGTCATTCCCAGAACACTTTTGTAACTGAACTATAAATTTCAAATATTTTTTGGAGAAAGACCTTGTTATCTCATAACTGATGCTGTTATTTGCCTCTGTATCCATGATTGCAGTACCTCACAGGCTTTTCTCTTATAGGAAATCAGTTAACTCCTTCCCCCCAGTGTGGGGGAAACTATCTTCCCTTCCCCACCCTTAGGATTTATTTATTGTCTTGAAAGTTTGTTATTTATTTATTGTCTGATTGAAATATCCATCTGAATAAGTATGTTTGAGGAAAGGAGACAGGGAAGATACTTGTTACAAACAAAAATTCAATGCTATTCTGAATTGACTTGCTCTTTTACATCATTAAAATAAAATCTGTAAATCCTTAATGCTAGAAAATGGTTAGTGTTCTGAACTCTGCAATTTAAAATATTGTCTGTTCCTTATCTGCCGGGTTCAAGTAAGGGCCACAGGGCCAGGCCCTCCACAAACTCATGAGAGCTTTGCTATCCACTGCAGCTTCAGCAACAAATGCAGCACCTGAATCCAGGCAGAACAGCCACTACACAGAGGTATTTCACTGAGCACTGAGACATTTACTTCATGAGATAAATAATTAGATGGGTCATTGCTTTTCAACTTTTGAGCTCCCTTTCCACACCCTACAGGGTCTGGTCTGAGAGAACCAACACCAAGAATGTGCTTGGTGTTTGATAATCAAAGCAGGACTGAGAGCTGTGGTGAGCTCTGAAATCACAGGGCTGTGGGACTAGAGGAAAACAAACAAAACTTTTGAGCCAGTCTAATTTGCATAATATCTATCAAGTCTTTAAGTCCATTTTTAAATTAATTTTTCAAATAAAAGAACTAAATTTACAAATGTACACAATATTTTATATAGCAGTCTAATCCCCATCTGTCCCCATTGGGTGATAATCATCATACTTTTTTTCCCAGCAAAATGAAGACTATGATTGTTACCATGATAATTGTTACAAAAGTAAAATTTGAGTCCAATGAGAATATTTGTCATTAAATAGACAAAAAAAAAGCAACATTGGTGTTAAACTGTACTTTCATTAATACCAGAATGAGCTAATAAATGCTATTAGTTACAGTTTTGCTGCTTATTTTCTTTTGCCATTTTATTCCTAGACCTTGTGGTTTTGTTAAAATAGGAACAATAAGCATCTGTAGTATCCTGGATCACAGACTGAAATGGCCTCTTTCACAGCATGTAAAACCAATAAAACTGGAAAAACAGGTCTAAAACAAAATCCTGTGCTAACAGAATAAGCCTGAAGTGTACTCACTTGCTAAGTTTTTACCTAATTACACTTGATTACAACAGATGAGAATGACTTGGTTTTTACTGATAGCAGCAGAGTAGATGCACTGAATTTCTTAGTCCTTTCTTCTGCTATAATGGCCTGGAGAATGGCCTCCTGTTGTCTCAAAATGGAGAAAAGGATCAGCTTGCCCTTCAGTAGTCAGAGAGACATCACTTTTCCTTCATATTTCCTAGACTCTTTGCAGCATTCAGTCAGGTGCCACTTCATCCTGTAAGTGTTGTATCACTATACTCCAAAGTACAAATTTGATATGATCGTTGTCTTTCTTATAATTTTTAATATTTAAGCTCTCCTTTTTCTTCTCTATCTCAAACTTTTGTTTTTTCTCCCTCAGAAGGCTGCCAGCTTAGTCCATGGTTACTACCTCTTCTTGCCTTCTCTAGAGATAAAATGGAAATTCCTTGGGATATGAGAAGTGGAAATTTCATTTGCTGGTATGTCTCGCACTGCTTTTTAACTCCCTTTTAGAATATTGAGCCATTCTTCTCCCCATCCCAATAATGTCTCTTATATTTCCTTATAATTTTAAAAAAAATTTCTTCCAAGTTCCCATAATGTAGCCTAACAACACATTTTGTAATGCCTTGATCTATTAAGAGTAATGTTTCCATTATTTGTGCACTCTAGCTATTTGTTTATCAGTGTCCTGTCTTAGGCAGCAGAACAGCTGACTTCAGCTGACTATTACAGTTGGGGTTTCATTCCTTTTCTAAATCAAACTGTCATCCTTGAGATGGATGAGGCTCCCCTCTTTTTCAAAGGCAAATTCCATGAAAATTTTATTGAATGTGAAATGCAGCTTGGAAGAGCAGAAACAAATTGCTGCTGTGACCATCACAATACTCATTTTCCTCCTCACTGTTTCATAAGCATCAAAAATTGCCCCTAAAGGTAGGACTCAAGCAAATCAGGGACACAAAACTAGTTAAACAACACAGTTAGAACATATATGTACCTATAAGTGTTGGAAGCAGTAGAACTTACTAAAGGTATGCCTTTACCTGGTAATCCTGCCTGCAGGAGCAAAGGGGATGTTGGTCCTGTGTATCCTCTGCTGATCTTCTGTGCTATTCCATAACATTCTGCTTATTTCACAATAAGTTAATGAGCCTACTGTGTTGCAACTCCACCCCACAGCTACTTAATTCATTGGGCTGGCAAGTGTACTGTTTGCTGGGATGATAAATACCAGCAGAGCTCCCAGGTCACCAGGGTTTGTGACATGACCTGTGATTGTAGTCTGGGCAGAGTCTGGGACTAGCATGAGTGCATCCCTGCCAGACTCTGTCTTGTGACCAAGGCACCTCAAGGGCATTTAAATAAAGGCCTTGGTCCCTTTAGGTCCCTCCAGCTAGTCACTTGTTGATCCCTCTTTTTTCCTACCATGACGATCCTGTAGCATCTCTGCCACTAACAGTGAGAGAATGGTTAATACAGTGATTTCCCCTAGAAAAGGAAAAGGCCTCAGAAGGTGCAAGTGTTTATGTTGGCTGTTTAACCTTGACAAATATCATCTTTGGATTTGACTCTTCTAGGCTGAGTGATTCAGTTCACCCTTCCTCCTTTCCCAAGGGTTGGGTAGCCTGGGAAGTGAGTCCTATCACACTCATGCCCCAGTAACAAAATTTTGCTCTGGACATCAGCATCTGAGAGCTAGGAGAACAGAAGATTTCACTGTAGGATGCTCTATGCAGAGTGGCATTGTTCTGCCAGTGCAAGAGAGGTTTTCATCCTCCCTGACCAGACTAGTCAAGACACAGGATGTGAAGCAGAATGGGTAGTGGAAATGAACATGGTAGTCCATAACACACATCCTGTTCTCAGCTAGAAGACAGCAAAACCAAACAAATCACAGAACCCACCAAAAAAAAAAAATCCAAAGCTAGCATAAAAATGAGGCATAAATGGCTTTCTGATGGTAGTTTTGTTACAAAGTCCCTCATCACTAACAAAATCATAGAAAAAAAGCGCCTTATTTTCTGTGTGCAGAAAGAAGATATACCTTGAGATACAAAGCACTTGGGATGTGAAAGAGGTCTTAATGGGTGACTTGCTTTGATTAAGTCAGCCTGTGAACTTTGGGCACTTATTTCTTAGGCAAACTTCAAAGACTGCATTCCCTCCAGATTCCTCAGAGTCAGGCCTTTACACGAAATGTACTTGTCTTTGTATTGAAGAGTTGTTTGCACTACAGTAATTCTTGCTTTCTCAGCTTACTGAAACCCTCATTACTGCCTGTGATCAGTTGGTACTACCATTCATTTTCCATTTTTTGGGTTCTGCTTGATTTCATCTGGCTTTCAGAGCTATGCTCATCTCTGCACACAAATAGGCTCTAAGTTCTTCACTATCTGAAGGAAGTAATTACTGTGCTCACAGCTCACAGCCCCTGAGCCATCACTAATGCCTGAGGAAATTTCAGAAGCATGGGCCAAGACAAACTCTATTCCCTATCACACAGTCACCCCGACACAGTAAGTTTTCTGACATTTTTGTTGCGAAGCCTCCGTAACGTGGTCTGTGTCCGGCGCTGACACAGCTGTAGTGTCAAAGTGCAAATGCCTGACATTCTTCAGTGCACTTATCCTCAAGAGGATTGCATTTCCGATGCAGAGAAGTCCCTTCTCCCTGCTTGTAGATGGGAAGTGAGGTCTCCAGAGGGTGAGATTTAAAAAGTTTCATCCCCATAGACATTTGTCTGTCCCTCCTGCCTGCAGAGAGACCCTTAATAACTGCAGGAACTAGAACATCTAAACATGAGTTAGAACCCGTCCTGAATTTCTTACTGAAAGTTGCAGAGGAAGTAGTTTATGATTCAGGAAACTGGGCATAAGTGTTTTGCAGTCCAAAATATTACTGAAGGTGTTGGTTAACATTTCCACCTACTTGTACTTGGTTTCAAAAGGCAGCTGATATATTCTGTACTGAGAAAAAAGATTTCATTTCCCTTGCATTTATTGGTAAAAGACCAAGAAGGAACATTGATTCCAAAAAGAAGTTAGAAAGACAATCAGTCCATGGTTTGAGAAATGACCAAAAAGAATAATTGTGATTTTGTTGGGTTGTTTCCTCTTACAATTGGTTGGGCTCCAGCAAAGAATATGCACTTGGCAGTGGGAGACAGCTACTCCCACTGCACTGTCATTATAAGTCAATGACTAACTGGAAATGCATAAGTAAATATACAGACAAGATTGGTAAAGACAAGATGACCCTAAAGAAGCAGCTGAGGACTGTAGGTTAAAGTCACAGGCAACCTCTAGCACACCTTGAAAACTGATCACTGAATTTGTATAATATTTACATTCAAATTGAACCACACTGTAACCTGAAAGTAGGCCAAACCAATTCTAGCTGCAGCAGTAATTTTCAAAATTAAACTGCTTAGCCACTTTGCTCCCTTTAGAGGTAGATTTTAAGAGCAGAAGCAAGGCAGACATTTCTGGGCTCCAGCATGAGGACTTGCCCAGGAGCACCAACCTTATGGTGCAGTTTTGAACACTGTTGAAATCTAGGTGTGCAGTAATTTGCAAGGTAGCAATAGCATCAATTTCATGACTGTACCACAGTAGTCTTTCCTGACTAAAAAGAGATGGAAAAATTGATTTATTGCTGATAATAAGGTCAAGATTGGGCAAACTGGTTGCTGTGGTTCTGTATTTTTTATGAACCGCTGTTCATAAAAAATACAGAACCACAGCAACACTTTTCCTTTACAGGTGCCTATGCTAAATATGGCTTCTCAAGTGAACAGTAAAGTTCAGAGAATAAATTAAAAATTTCTTTAATTTAATAAATTCAGTAAATAAACCTCTAAGTTCTCAGCTGGAAGGACAGAAATTTGTATAAGAAAGAAAGCACTTGACTGGCTGTTGAATGGGGGCTGTTGCATTAGAGATTTTGTCTTTAAAATTGGTTAAAATAATACAGAGAATGTTTAACTTATTTTAAGACATGAATCCAAACAGCTTTGGAGAGAAAATAAAAATTACAAACAAACCAACAAAAAAACCCCAAAAAAACCCACTAAAAAAACCCAAAAAACATCCCCAACTCCAAAACACATTCCAGAGAAGTTAGAAGTTCTTTCCAGATGTCATACATCATGACAAGCTCAGATGTCATATATATGTCAACTGCAGGGAAAAATATTAGGATGATCCTGTGAATTGAAGCTTCTATAGTTTTGAGTGCCTAGTCTTGCAAGTCAGTGAAATTAATTTTCAGAAATCAACTACTGGATTAATATAGTAATAATCTTATAACTTTCTAATGAATGACCTTCAAATGCTGTGTAAAAAGAGTATGTTAAGAAATTGGCTTGCAACCATTTGCTAGAGAGATTCCTTTTGAAACCGATTCTTCATACAAATTTCAAGACATCCAGTTTTATGTGTTTGTTTTTTTTTTTTTTTTTTCCAGAGGAAGGGTGGTGGGAATATCAGCCTTGCTGTCTTGCTAGTGAAAGAAAAACAAACAAACAAACAAAATCCCTCTTATTTGTATTCCTTGGCAGCAAAAGGCATGGTAAGAGAAAACCCTTATTCCTCTGCTATTCTTTTCACTGATACCATCCTAGTCTCAGTCTGTCCATGCACTCCCCTCCTGTTTCTTATTCAGAATATGCATGCTCTGGCTAGCCTACAGCTTAATTATCTACAACTCAATTATCAATTGTCACTGTTCATTTATTTTCTTGGTGCTCTTATCCATCCACATTTCTTCCCCTTTAAACACCATAACATCTAGATTTCACTTTTTTTCTTTTTTCATGGTTCCCATAACCTCAAACTCTCCCTCATTCATGCAGCTTCATCATTCCCTAGAATCTCTATATCCATATTTTTCTTGGTATTCCTAGGTTCAATTTTACAATAAGCCTTCTTCCCCACAAGGAAAACAGAGCACTGCAAGAACAGAAGGTTCTTTTCCCTTAGGGTTAACAGGCAGTGAGCTTTTTTTGTTAGTCTCAGCTACAAATCTAGATCTATGTTACAGAACCTAGAAGTCAGTGCAAAAGAAGGCAATGAAAAATCATACATGTGAGATTTGAAATACATTTACAAATGTCCACATTCAGTGGCTTATCTATCACCTTTTTAGTGATGCTTCTGAAGATACTTCAGTGGAAGTCAGATGCTACAAGGGCATGTACAGACAAATCTATTAATTTCCACAAGATTAATGTGCTGTAAGGCAAATACTCCCTTACCTTAACCTGAGCTAAAGCAAGTTTTATTGTGGGGCATTTTTATAGCCTCTGTCAATACTGTTGAGGGGAGATGGGTAAGCTACACACTGTAACAATTGTGCTAATAGCAGGGACTTAACCTGAAATGAAGAGATGAACAGTTGTCCCTGTTGCTGTCCTTTGGGATCATCATGTGCACTCTTTAAATCAAGTTGAACATGCTCACTACTTTTGCTATTAACAACACTGACCAACAATATTACTGCCCCTATATTCTTTCTTTATTTCAGAACTTCATTTCCTCCTTATATTACTGTTTCTGTTTGGTTGGATATTAAAATGTGGCTTGTTTTTCTTTAACCACATCCACAGTAGAGGTTCAGTGTAATGTAAATGGTGATTAAGTGAGCCAGGGAAACTCATATAGGTGTGATACAAAGCATAGCCATAAAAAGCCATGAAGGAATATTGCAGAAGGATTACTTAACCCTTTCATTAGAAAGATATCTGTCTTCCTGTCAGACTAATTCATCTTAATTTAGTAGGTACTTCAAACACCATTGTGATTGTCATGTATATTTGGCTAACTGGTTTCCATCCAAATCCCACCAGTCATAAAACCTTTATACTGATTTCAGTGGGTTTGGATACAGCCACAAACCCACTCAGCCAGGAAAGCAGTTACAAATGCAGGGGAAAGTACTACAATGACAAGTACAGCTCAGACTGACACTACATGCTGCAACTGCACAGACCTTCTCTGAGAAGTGTACAATCTGTGCAGTAAGAGTTTCTAAAAGCATAAAGAAATAATTCAGCAAGCATGGAAGATGTTGAACTCAACTCCAGGTCTTGTCATTGAAGAGAAAGATTAACTAGAAGCTTATGGCTGGCTAGGCAGTATGAATCATAAATAGGCTGTGCTCATTAACACTTACAAGAAGCCAATACAAGCTCTATCAGTTCCTTCTGAAAGCTTAGAAATCTGTGCTTTAAGATTCTCTCTCAGAAACCTGAGAAATAAGGCATAAAAGAGGAGTACCTGTACCAGTCAAAGTGATTTGAACAAAAATATGTTTAGTAAGAGGATAAAGAAACACAATAAAACAATAAACCAGCCAGAGATAAAAAATTAATCTACAAAATAAGTTATGTCAATATTACTAACCTTCTCACATGTCCATGGCAGCAGTCCAAACATAGACTAACATCCTTATCCAAGCTAAGAAGTATCTGAAATAGTCAGTCTCTGCAGTATGTGGAACTCCAGGGCATGCATTGCCGGGTAAAAGGCAGCTTTTGTTATTTGTGTTGCCACTCTTCAACTCTACCAGCACTCTTGCTGCCTTCCTACCCACATCTGTCATCATTGCCAGAGAATTTTCCCAGCTGCTGTTGGTCTTCAGCCTGTGAGCTCTTTTGGGCCTTCTGGGAGACTACTTCAGTGCTTCACTCATGCAAGAAATATAAATTTCCCCTACAAAAATGGACAGTATTTACTTGTCTCAAGATCTTTCACCTTCCCATTTCTGGCAGCAGCCACTGTCAGAGCAGCATTTGTCTACAGGAATATTTGTCAAATATTTCATTTCTGGAAGTTTCCAGACATGGCTTGCAGTCCTTCAATCACTTCAACTTCTTTTTTTTTTTTTTTTTTTCTCTCTAATAGAAGTATTCTAAGTTATTGCACATCTTGCATGTAAATGATGTCTGGTTCAGTTGTTCACTTTCCCTCTTTCCCAACAGGTGTCAAGAGAGGACTCTTCTTTCAGACAAGTCCCTGCCCACACTGAGTATTTTGGTAGTTTAAAGTATTTCTACTTCCATTTACTTTGAACTGAAGAACATCTCCAGTAAGGAGAACAGTCAGCTGAAATTTCCTTTCCACACTGCATTTTTTTTTTCTAGTAAATTTTAGATAAGTATTTCTGAAGTGATTTTCTGGGCAATAGAATATGAGGTAATCGTGTGATTTGAACCCCATTCTGCTAAAAACATACACCATCTACTTTCTATTACTTTGATTGATTGATTGATACCCAACACCTAAATTCAGGAGTCTAAATTCTCTATAGCAGCCTGTGGAGGAATCTAGGCACCTTTGAATGGTGATTCTTTGCATTTAAATTAGATAAATAAATTCAGAATATGTGGCCACACCATCTATAATCTACAGATCAAAGAGAAAGGGCTGCAGGAGTGTACTGCATGGGGGATGTATAGCTCAGAGAGAATGTGGTTCAAAGTACCACCAGTGTCTCCAGCAGGCAACAAATACTCTTTATTAGCTTTAGTTTAACAAAAAGTTTGGATCTCATCTGCCTTGCACAGAGAAACTACCATGCAGGTCTGTGCTATCCTTGGTGCTTTGGGTGGACTTCTTGCCTCCAGCACAGCACAGCACAGTGCAAATGCAAAGCCTAGCATGTGCCTTGGAGCTACATTCGAGGCAGCATTTCCTCCTAGAATCCAGAAAGTGCTGAGACTTGTGTCCAATTAATAGGAGCATAGACTGCATCTTCCCAGGAAAAACACGTGGTAGATAATGTTTTCTTTAGGGGCCAGCCCTGTCTCTTGGGATCAGCACCGCTCTCCCAGCCTCTGGCTTGTTGTTGGCTCAACACTGTGCTAGAGCCCAGCCAGGTCCAGGTGTTCACATGGGTTTGCATTGAACCCAACAAGCTTCAGGGACTCAGGGATCTGTGGGGTGGGGTGTATTTGTACCCCCCAGCAGCCCTGGTCTTCACAAAGAGATCAGGAGGCACCTGAATGGTCTTGCTGGAAACCAGGTTGCATCTGCCAGGGTGATTTTCTCTGTCTGTGTGTTTTGCTGCAGAACAGTGGGAGCACTGATCCCAGAGGTAAAGTGGTGTGAAAAACAGTGGAACTGTGCTTGTGCCAAACCTTAACAGTCTTTCCATAACTTGCATAAATACTCTGCAATCCAGATAACTGATATTTGACTGTTGTATGAAATACAGATTCTAGAAGTTTTCGGGATACTAGACAAAAAACAGACCACGAGAGTAGACAGAGTATTAATTTAAAAAAATTACTTTTGTAAAGACAAAAGCAAAAACCACGAAAAAAGCCCCTTAAAATACTACCATTATCAAAGGTGAAAAATTAAAAGGATGATTTAATGAATCTTCAAATAAAAGAGGATATGAAACACAGTTCTGACAGACTTATTCTATGAAAAAACATTTTCTTTCTAATCAAGCATTGATAATCTTTTATAAACAAGTGCATTTTTTATGGAAGTGAGAAGTACCACAATCTAGATGCTGATATGATTCCTCCAATGAAAATGAAAATATTTTGATTCTTCTAATTAGTTTAATGCAGAAAAAAAACTTAAATAAAGTATGTTTGTTGACCTCTGCTTGTATAATAACTATATAGACATTAATCACAGCAGCTCCCTTAAGTTTTCTGAATGTCTTTTGGTGTTATACATGAGAAGACTGACATACTGACATCTGTAGGGCACATAAGTAAACAATTCAACTTGTCTGGCACACCCTGTCCCTTGGAAGGAATGGCACCACTATTTTCCCATTAAACTTATGTATATAAAAAGGAAAGAACTGCATGCATTATTTCAAGTAATGAGGTTAACAGTAGGAATTTAAACAGATAGCTATAAACTTAGTACTGAGTGAGGATTAGTACAGACTGTGGTGTACATTGATTCCAGACTGCAGATTTGTGGATTTTCATTTTATACTAGGTAAACAACCACAGGGGACCACTAATGATATGCTGCCTCCTTTCTGGGTCCCCAGCCCAAGGCAGCCACAGTCTGCATTTCATAGATGCTGAGAAGTCAGTGCAGCTGAAGCCAGCAGATGCCATGAGTGACTGGTAGCCATCAGACATCATCTCCAGTGAATAACATGGGTAATGAAACAGTTTAGAGGCTGCTTCTGTAAATTCTGGGACATATACTTATGGAGTTTACAAAATACCACATCTGGGAGCTGAGATGGCTAACTCTTTTGTGTTTATAGAGTGCTTTGCTCCTATGGTAACAAGCATAAAAGAAAATAACTATTTTAAGTGTTGACATAAGGTACAGCTTACATACAGTAAGCAAGATAAAGTCATACTATGACTGAGAGGAACCAAAACAAATATTATGACATTGTGTTACTTATTCAGCACTTTGCATTTGCAACACAGAAGTACCTTCTCTGGGGGACTAAGGAAGAGATCCAAGTGGCTTCCTCTGAGCATCTAAGTGACTTTTCCAGCTGAATAACAGTACTCATGTTTTGCCAAACCACATTCTGTATCACTATTATACACTGGATGACATAAAGGTTAAACAGACTTAATTTTGGCATTTCTGCTGTTTCTTAGCTTTTACCATTCAGCGTAAGCAACCAGTATTACATAGACAAAAGAGCTACACCCTTACATATAATCTCTTCTCTAAAATGCTGCACTGTTAACACTAACTGCCTAATTAATGTACCTTTACATCATATAGCCATATCAATTAATTTTTAATTATATTACTATATAATCAATGAACTGCGTGTAATATTTATATAATATGCAATATTAATATATTGAACATTTAATGTTATTTTAGTTTTTACAGAAACACACTTGTAGGTATAATTTATAGGTGTAACTCAATATAAAACATTATTTTGTATTTTGCTCTTTTCTTAAAAACCACTTTCCCACTGGAATACACACTTTACAGCACTGGAGACATTTATGTTTGATTAACTTTACTGTTCTGCTTACACCAATTATTATTTGAGAGCATTAAAGGGTTCTTGATTTAAAGACAGAAAAAGCATCATTTTAAGCTGTCTTTAAATCCCTAAGAACTATTAGGGATAATAGCTAAAAAGACTTGTGACAAAAGGACTTGTCCTCTGAGATGCAACCAGCTAGAGAAAAGTAATAGTATTGGAGAGACCAAAGAATACATAGTCCGAGCCTATCAGACTATCCCATGTCCATTCAGATGTAAAGCTGATGTGCTAAAATCAGTTCATCTTGTCTACATGACTATACTGCTTCAGTGGGAGTATATTGCACTGAGATGGGGGACAAAATAGGTTTTTATTCTGAACAACTAGATCCTAAAATCCAGTGATTTACCGCTGAAAGGTTCTTTGGAAAATGTTCCCCATACACACATTCACAGCATGTGCAAGCCTATTTACAACTATTTGACCTGGAATAGTGTTAGCCTTCCCAGGACTCAGAGACTGCCTGTCCAGGCCTTTCCTTGCTCTCTCTAACCTCCTCTTTGAACACAATCTGCATAACACTCCATCTCATGAAAGATTCAACTGACAAAGCTTTCAAAATAGTCTATTCAAATGAATAGTTCTTAATATGTCTATATATATGTCACTTTCATACTATGAACCTGTACTGCCCATTTATACCTAAACCTCAGATATTGCCCAAATTTTGCAATCCTTATGATGAAGCCAAATTCTGGTCTTGTAATGCCCAGATGAGCTTGTATAAGAATATTCAGTAACAACGTGCCTATAACCACACAAAATATTAGTCCCAGTCCTTCTGGTGAAACCAGAAGAGGGACTTTTAAGATAACTAAATTTTTTTTAAAGTACTTCAGTTTCAAAGACTATATTTAAAATTTTTTCCCAATTTTCCAAGACTAAGAAGAAAAGTTAGTCTACGTATGCCAATTATACTGCTGTTATAAATATTAAAGTAACATCATTGATCATTTTGTATGACAAAAAATATTAATTGTTTTTTTTATTTTCCCCTAGCATGTGTAACAGAAAGGACTTGTATTACTTTTCCAGAAATCATTTTGAGACAACTTCAGAGTCAACATTCTGGCGTATAAGTGGCACCAAACTGCACCCTTGAGATGACTGGGATTTTTGACATATGAGCACATTCTTTTTTGCAAGAGTTTGCTTGAGTGGTACTTGTATTGATGTAATAAAAGAAGTGCAAGACCAAGCAAGGCATGAGTATTTATCTGCTATTGTTCTCTTTTCAATTGCAGATATAATTATTGTCATAACAATTCTCAAGGCACTGGAGCAATTGCAGCACCAATTAAAAGAGGAATCCAGAAGGGTTCTTACAGTTCATAGAGATGATTGCCATAGTCTGTTATTTAAACTCGCATTTGTCAATCCTTTGACGTTACACCTGCTGCATGGCAAAACACTCGAATTCTGACAAATTACTATTTTTAGGCAGTATTTGAAAAAGGACCTTTTCAGACTGATAGCAGGAAAAAAGACTTTGTGTACTGCTGATCAAGGGTACCACTAGGATTTTATGAATAAATTAGAATGCACACCTTGTCATCTCCCTTTCTGTCATTTTGAGAATATTGCAGAAAAGTCTTCTTGTCTAGAATGACCACAAACAATATAAAACAAGCCATAGAGAAACAGATGAGGGCTGCTATCACTGTCTTGTCTGCATAACCTACACTGTGCATAGCATGGCTTTGTGCAATAAATATTTGGTGTAAGGAATGCTACAGACATCAGCAAAGTATTTTTTTTTTTCACACTTAAATATTTATGAGCCAAGATGATTTGCATACAATGTTTAAAGACAGAATTTTTTGTAAGGTGTGGTGTGGTGACTTGGTGACTCTTTTGGAAATGTATGTGTTTTCATTCTCTTGCCACGTGTGCCATGCTCAGCGCTGTGCAATGCATGTAAGGGCCTGACTCTTCACAGGAGCAGCAGGAGAGCTGAGCTGCCCAAAGGACAATTACTGCTGCCAGACAGAGTAAGCAAAAGGTATTGCTTTCTTCCTGGCTGGAAATTTCTCAGTAGAGGAAATTTAAAAGTCAAACTGTGGTTTGCACCATGATAGAAACTAGAAACAAATGCTAGCAATGTCAGAATACAGCCTAGGGCTTAGGCTGTATTCTGCCTAAGCAGGCATGCCTGAGGCATTCATAGCAGCAGCCTCCCCCAGTTCAGAGGCACTCTTTTGGCTGTCAGTGAAGAAATGAAGTTGCCAGGTTTGGGTGAAAGAGTTCACCCGCCCAAGGAGGCAGAGGCTTCATGAAGAGTTAAGCAGAACAATCCATCCCTGCTATGAAACCCTAACATAGATTATGGTTTTTTAAGTACTTAAGGTGTTGTCTAGACATGTTTTGGAGCTGTCTTATACTCTCACACAACACAAAGATCTTCAGATTGTATACTTGATATTTCCAAAAACTTTAAAAATTAATGCTTGTGTTTCTATAATAGGCATATTCATTTTTTATGTGTTAGAATAAGTTCAAGGAAACTTTCAAATTATTTCAAGTGACATGATTTTCTTTTAATGTGCATATTGCTTGAAATATTCATGTTATTTTGTGCCATGTATTGGATACAGAGAAAAGGTATTCTTGATCCTCTTATATTTTTTTTTTGTGTGTGTGTGTGACCCTTCTCAGCTCTGCAGCCACACTGGAGCCAATTACTCCAATTATCTGAGATTAAAAGATTAAATTTTACATATTCATAGTCTTGGGAAGAAGGGGAGGTCATCAGGAGGATGACAAATATTGCTTATTATGAGGACAGGTAACATTTAACCTGATGACAGCACAAATACAAATGAACTAAGCCACAGTTCTAAGTGAAAGCTTCGACACTTTTGAATTAGATAAAGTAAGCAAGAAAATCCATGTTTTGAAGATTAGGCATGGGTTAGTATAGCATTATTTCCTGAATACTCAGGCAAAATGAAAATACTATTTCCTCTAAAATTAGGAAATGGTAACATATTTAAATTAGGTTGACTAATACATGTTATTTTTATACAAAGCTAACAAAAAAAGCACTGTAGGTACCTTTGTCTAGCCTAAAAATGAACCCAAAATATGAAACTTGCAATTAAAACCCTTTTATTGATGCTTTCTTTGTGGGATCCTGCCATAATTGCATTGCTTTCCTGATCACTGCCAGCAGTTAGAAATGTTCTTGTCCAGAAATGACATGGACATCTATTGCTCTCTTCAGTCTGCTCCATTCTTTTCTCTGATTCTCCTATTACATTGTTCCTGGATTACTTCTAATCTCCTGATTCCTTGCAAATAGAGTCAGAGACTTTGAGATCCTTGGGGTCTAACTCATCAGGGTCTTTTCTCAGTCATTTTGTTCTTAGCAATGCAATAGATGGATAGTTTATATTAGAAGAAGATAGAACTCCATAGGCACCAATAGCTACATAGTGCTGAAAAAATCAACAGCATGAATTTGTTCTGGCATTGCAAAGAGAAAAAGAGAGAGAGAGAGAGAGAAGGAAATGGCATCAGATGCTGAAATACCACAAATGAGATTTAGGCAGAAAAATGGCTTAATAATCAGTCACTACTTTTTCCTCACTGAAAGCTGACATAAAATGTTTCTCTACTATCTCTACTATCTTCCTATTCCAAAATGGAAGCAAATGTTCAATTTTAGTTTAGACTGAAGAGTTTTTTTGTTTGCTAAATTTTCTGCTACCCATTTGTCTCATCTCATATATTCATTTTTAAATTATATCTCAATTTTAGTATTTAACAAGTAAAATAGGATTAAAGAGCTTAACAAAGCACTTAATAGAAATCTAAACACTGTGGTTTTTCCATTTGATTGGTACTCCTGTTTCAGAAGTAATGACTTTTAATAACAAAAGTAGCAGAGGATATTGAGTAAAAAAAATATTTAATATGGCAAATAGGAAACTCCTGAGTTTTCCCAGTAGTTGCTTATGTGACTTTGGATCAATCACTGCTCACTGTGCACCCCTTCCTCTGCTTATTAGCACAAGATGTGTAATAGGGCAGGGACTGCTTTCTGCCCCATGCTTTTATGTCTGCAATGCTTCTCTGCCACATTGGATGCAGGTGGTGGACCTTACAGTTTGGGATTCTGAGTTTTCTGAGCCAAGCACTCCAAAGCAGTCAGAACCAGGATTTACTGGATATCAGTTTTTCTTACTTACTAAGATAACTGAAGAAGCCCATACAAGGACATCCAAGGCATTAGCTATTTTAGTTATGAGATAAAATAGTGTCACCACTTGGTGAAAAATGCCATATAAGCTTGCTGAACACTACAGGTGTATTTCTAATAGTCTTGCATTCTGTTGGCTTGTAGTTAAAATAAACTGGGATCTACAATTTTGGTGCAAATTATTTTGCTCTGGAAAAATTAACTGATTATTTCTGTTATGAGGCAATAACCAAATTATCATAGGTATTTAAGCTCTTCTTCTACCCACTAAATAGCTGATTATTGATTCACAAAGGAACCTGAATATCATAATCTGATACAACTACCTTGTTCAAGTAGTTAGTAAGCTCTGGGCAAATACTCAGTATCCTTTCCAAACCTCAGCTAAAGAAAGCTATGTGGTAATTTAAGGATTCATAGCTGAGCTGTTCAGACTCTGGCATACTCAAAGCATATTCCACTTGCTAAGATTTGTGACAAAATTTTCAGGCCATGTGCCTAGAGCCTTGGAAAATGTAGGATTTTCAGGAATTCCATTAGGAGATGTGCAGATGTGGTGCTGGGTCTGCAGAAGCTGCACAGATTTATTTTCACCAGTGTAGCCTCACTGTTGAAAAGTGTATAAATAAGGCCAACGCACACCACTGAAGTCAGAAATAACTGGAGTAGAGCTTATGGAGTTTTCAAAGGATTTTGTGATTACAAAACCATGACAGTGTTCCTCCATAATTTTTACTATACTTGTGTAATGCATAAAATCTCCCAAGGAGTTCACTTTTGGTTTTAAGACAAATGTCTTAAAAAAATATTTGATATTATAATGTGAGAAACCATAAATAGAGCTACACTTAGAGCTCTGATAGAATTTTCCTCTTTCATCTTCAGGAGTGAGGAATCCCAAATATTTCAGACTTTTTGACTCTTGTAAAAATAAACAATACTGTGGTAAAGTGATTTCAACTACATGCCGCCAAAACCAGTTTCAATTTCTGCAGAGAGTATCAGTTGTTTGTAACTATAGATAAATAATTTTGATGTTTTAACAGTAAATTAATCAAATATAGGTTTGAAATATTAACTAAAATGAGATTATTTCAATAAAAAATTTTGATTAGGAAAAAAAATGAAAGAAATAAAAGAAATTAAAGAAATGAAGGAAAGAAATTAAAGAAATTTTGAAATTGCTTTAAATAAAATATATAATTTTGACATGCCTAAACCAAGCTTTCTTTTTTTTTTTTTTTTTTTTTTTTTTTAATTTGAAGTGTTGTATGCTTATGAGCTGATTCTCATTTCTTAAAAAGAAGAAAACTGCCCCAGGATATTTTATAAAAAGGGCTTAGTATAGAGGAGAGAAAACAAAATTATTAAATTTGTGGATACAGATTTTGAAACATTTGTTGTGGATTCAAAATTAAATGCTTGTGCTTTCTTTTATTTTGTAAGAAATCAGAAAATCTTTTCTAATTCCATCCAAGTAAAGGCTCCATTCTCCCATTCTACATCTCAAACATTTCTGTCTTACATGGAAACAAACACTAACAGATTATATAAGTCAAAATCTAAGTGATAAAGAAATCCATTGTCAAGATGGGAAACTTTAGGTTTTTCAACACACTTAAAATATTAGATTGTTGTGAAGCCCAGGTTCTCCTGCTTTCAGTGTGCAGGGAAACTACATTTTCTGTATACTTCAGGTGAACTCTAAATACTCTACCAGTGTCTAAAAATGTCTGCATATGCAGCAGAGGAATCAGGGGTTTTGCACAAAGACAAGAAAATCATAGCATTCCCGAACATATCTCATGTTTCAACAGCAACCATTCCAGGAAGAACAGGATTTACCTTATGGCAAGTGTGCCACATCTGTGAAGCCCCACCGTGGACCTTACACAGGCCATGAGATCCCCAGTGGGTTACTGCATTAGCTCAAGATTAGTTAAGTCTTGGAACTAACACTGACAGGATCTCCAGAAACTGATTTAGAAAAAAGAATTTTAAGATTATGTGATTAACAAGTAAGTTGCTAAATTTATTTTCTCAAATGCAACATCATCACACCATCTATTTAACCGCTGTTGTCTCAGTGTAAACTGGAATGCAATCATGAAATAACTAAAAGATTGCTTGTGCTGTCTACCCAGCAGAAAAATGCTATTTCAAATGGTATATGTTCATTTCTTCTCAAGTTATGCCGCACATCACATTTGTATTTTCATTTTTTGCTGTTAATCCTACAATAAACTGTTATGCAGAAACATAAAACTGAAATTAATTTTCCAAAAGAACACTTTCAGTGAAACAAGAGAAAAAAGAAATTGTAAAAATGAAATTTCAAATTTTGAGGCGTCACAGAATTGTCATGAGAAAAATGGAGTTCAAAGGCCTGGTATTTCAGCTTCTTGTTTTGCTCTGAAAACCGAAAGTATGTTTTGATCTGCAGAGAACCTTTGCATCTTGTATATTTCTTAAAACTTCCTCCCCCAACCACATTTTCTCTTCTCACCATGCTCAGAGCAGGTAAGAAGGAAAAAAGAGCATGTGAGAAGAGAGAGACAAATACAGGTGGTCACAACCGGAGTGCTAACCTGAGCCAAATCAGCATCCCAGACTGGTCATGGTGGTTTATTTGGATAAACTGCAAGAACACTGCTCCTCCTGTCTCACTGGACAAGCCCTGGAGACAAAGCGGAACTTTCCTGACAGCTCCATTGCTTTAGAGATGCTGCTTTCAGATTTCCCACCCTTTCTCCTGCAGCCTCCAGTGATGAGCACCTGGATTAGGTGGAGGTTTGGTCACCTGAGGCCCTGTAGAAATCCCCATGCTCCTACCTGGACTGGGCAGCGCCGTGCCAGGCCGACGGCGTGTGTCCCGCGTGTCCGTCCCGCGCCCACTCCGGCCTGGCGGCTGGGAGCCGGCTGCCGTTCAGGGCCTGCACAGCAACACTGCAGTGCTGCTGGGCCTAAAATAAAAGTGTTCAAAGGGGTAAAGTATGGGCTTGTGGTGTGTTTGCATGAGTTCAAGGGTTCCTGGCCAAAGCTGGTTTGCACCTGCCTGGCCAGAGCAGGAGTGAGAGAGATATGCCCTATCTGCATCTGCCTATGTCAACATGTCCCCTGCATGGCCTTGGAGCAGAGATTGCTTACACAGTGTGACACGAAGCAATTATTTCATCTAAGAGGCCCTTCCTTTGCTTGCTTCTATTTTGTTATGAGGACTTAGAAAAATAAATTATTTCTCCCACAGGATTTATGAACCTCAGCATCTTTGCAACCAGTGCTTGTATACTCTTTGAATGACATCAGGATTTTAACTCTCTCAAGCAGAGTTGCTGACTTTGGTGCCTTGTTGCTTTGTAACAAAATGTGTCTTTTTTAGAAGCTAAACTCTTCTGATGGACCTTAAATGCTGGCTAACTGATTGGAAAAGTAATTTTGAAGTAAATTGTGTACACGTATATTAAGCACTTGTTCTGACATGGGAAGGCTCATTCTTCGATCGAAGTCCAATCATTTTATACCCGTACTCCATCACAAAAAATTGATATTTTGAAAGCACCAAGACTGTGTATCTCCCTAATGCTTGGATCAGAAAGGAAAAAGAAAAGCTGAATTGATCTTCCACAAGTGCAAATTACATCAGGCATGAAAATTTCTAGAAGATGCTTTCTAGAGTTCTGACTATGCAGGGACCAGAGGTGCAGGTAATGCAAACCTCCATGAAGCTACATCTGTGAGTGGCATAGGAGAATTTGATCCTGATCCAAGTTGTTGTCAGAACAGTGTTAATTCACACTCGGTTT
Source organism: Urocynchramus pylzowi (assembly GCA_013397555.1). Taxonomy (NCBI): domain Eukaryota; kingdom Metazoa; phylum Chordata; class Aves; order Passeriformes; family Fringillidae; genus Urocynchramus; species Urocynchramus pylzowi. The sequence goes on along the minus strand of VZRH01003308.1, from coordinate 8,094 downwards.
TTTGTCTTTTGGGTAGTAACAAATGGTCTGTATCAGGAACAGTGTGGCCAGCAGGAGCAGGGAGGTCATTCTTCCCCTGTACTCGGCACTGGTGAGTGCTGTGTCCAGTTCTGGGCCCTCAGTTTGGGAAGGATGTTGAGACACTTGAGCACGTCCAAAGGAGGCAACGAGGCTGGTGAGGGGCTTGGAACACAAACCCTGTGAGGAACAACTGAGGGAGCTGGGATTGTTTCGCCTGGAGAAAAGGAGACTCAGAGGTGACTAAGTTCTACAACTTCCTGAAGGGTAGTTGTATTCAGGTGGGGTTGGTCTCTTTCTCTAGGCAGCAACTGACAGAACAAGAGGACACAGTCTTAAGTTGTGCCAAGGGAATGTAGGTTGGATATTAGGAAAAGTTTTTTATGGAAAGAGTGATAAAGTACTGGAATGGTCTTCCCCGGGAGGTGGTGGAGTCACCATCCATGGAGTTGTTTATAAAAAGACTGGATGTAGCACTTGGTGCCATGGTTTAGTTGATGTGTTAGGACATGGGTTGTGCTTGATGATCTTGAAGGTCTCTTCCAAACTAGTGATTCTGTGACTATATAAGATTACAAAAATATTAAAATAGGATATCAAAGTATCTTTAATATTGCCTGTTCCTTGTATTTTTCTGGTTTTATTATTTGATTAAATTCTTTCTCCTCTAGTTGCTGAAATTTAAAAAAATTACCTGGTTTCTAAAATGGCTTGAACTTTAAGAGAGAAGGGGTTTGGTCATGTATCTTGAATGTGGGGATGATGTATCTTGAATATGGAGAAAAAGACTCCCACTTTTTTATTCCTTCAAGTGTTGCTTTACACATATACACATTCAACACTGTGGGTCCACCCCAAGACTCAAGAGACATCTCAGGAGCTGAAAGACACCTTCCTGATAGGACAGACAATCTTCCTTTACAACAAAGGGAAGAGAAGTATTTTGAAGCGGATTTTGGTTTTGGTTTAATGAACACTGTCACAGGTGAGTTATATGCAGATTTTTAAAAACAAAAGAAAACAAAGAAAAAATTCATGTTTTCAACCTGGAGCAGCAAGGTTCTTGTAACATCCACAGTTTTTCAGAGAAAACCCTGAAACATAAACATGCATTGAAAATATTCTCCACTGATGCAATATTACTTCATTTAAGCATGGCCTCCACAGAACGTTACTGGGTTGTTGCTAAGAAACACTGATACATGACACCAAATTACATTACTGACATTGAAATTTTACTCCTTTTCATGTTATAGCTTGCTTGAAAACAGCTGCAATTATACTATAAATGGAAGGAAAGCTACCAGCCTCTATTCAGTGCCTTTTGTATTTTAGTTACAGGCTGAAGTCCTTATCTTTTTACTATATGTCTATAATGGTCCTACAATATTTCAGTTAAAAATAATACCAACATTATTGATGGTCTGCATCTGCATCTCCTACACAATCATCTCAACAATAAAACAGATGTTCTCTTTGATTTTTCACCCAATATATGCTAAATTGCAGGAAGCTTGGTCTTAGGGTTTCTCTATTTTCCATATTAATGTGACAATCTATTTTGACCTGCAGGTAATAAAATAAGAAACATTCAAACTCATAGTTAATGTTTTCAGGGTACTTCACTTTTCTCTTGTTTTGATCTATGCAATTGACCAGTTGAAAGCTGAAAAGGAATGGATGGTTTTTAGCATGTACTTTAAAGCCCTGTTCTTTTGTAAAGCATATGGATGTTTTTTCTTCTTAAAGAGCCACTCATCCAATAGTTGATGTATGGCAAGTATACACAGCTTGTGCAAGGGAAAGTATATCTTAATTTATACAAACAGAGCTGTTTGATTATTTTTTTAATATGGAAACAGAGCCCAGAACACCCATATCTGAAGCTGGGATCTCAGTGCAGCCAGCACTGCAGAAATACACAAGTGAAGAGGGAAGTTCTTCCAAAGGGCTTAAACCCTGAAGAGTCAAAATGGACAAATTCCAAGAAAAGTGGTACTAGAGTCACAAAGATTTTGCAAAAGGACTAATGATTTAAACCATGTATATTTGCATGTATAACCTTTAAATAGCTTGCTCATCATTTCTGTTCCAGGGCTGGTGGGGGCCCATCTATTCAAGAAGGGGAAGAGCAACTTCAGTCACGGGCTTGGTAAACAGATGAAGAGGGCTTTAAACTATAGTTGCAAGGGGAGGAGACACTCAATCTGTTCCACCCCTACCACTTTCCACTTTGATATCAGGACCAACAAAAGAAGCCCAGAGCCTGGAGAAGGATCACAGGTCATCAGGAGAACAGCACAAAATAATTCTAGCCACTCCAGACAGTAAGCTGGCTTCATAGAGGGCAGCTTCTATGGGAATGCACTTAGCATGGGAATAAACAAGAGTGAGAGACAGCTCACATCTACCAGGGTAGATGTGATAAGCTATCTTATGATAGTTATATGATAGCTATATGATAGCTATATGATAGATATGATAAGCTATCTTATCAGCTTCATGGAGATGTAATGGAATAGCTCCTATGACTGGAGTGTTGGAATGGATAGATACAGACTCTTTAGGAAGGACAGGAAGAGAAGACAAGGAGGATGTGCCACCCTCCATGTCAATGATCAGCAGGAGGGCATTGAATCTCCACCTGGGGATGGGTGACAAGCTGACCTATGTCATACTTCACTTTAGTAACTACTAAAACATGTGGAGGGTGGAAGAAGTAAGCACATCACTCTATCAGGAAAAAAAATTTAGTAATTTGCGGGACAGAAAAAAACACGGAAATCTGTACACATGTAACGATCAAAAGAAATCAGTGCATCAGAAATCAGTATGTGGAACTGCATGTTAGCTGGCCAAAAATAAGAAAATATACAGAAGGATGGCTGGCATCTGAAGAAAGATGCAAGAAGTGCAGAGGACTATCTCACATTTCAGGAAAGTGGTCAGAACATCCTGTGGGCTACAAAGACCAAGATGATGATGCAGATCCACCTACTCATCTAATCTGTGGGAGGAAAAGAGACCACCTTGCAATGAAAGGAAAGTGGATAGTCAGGATGAAAACTACCAGTAGATTAATATAATAAGGAATCTTCCTATAAACATTCGTGAAGAAATGTTGTGGAAGCTGTAACAGAAAAAAGGAAAATTCACTTTACAGTGACAAGAGTACTTCCTTAAGAGTACAGCTAAACAACAAAAAGGAAAAAAGCAGCAATAAAGGCTGAAATTCTACACTTCTCAAGATTCATGAATACCAAATAGAAGAGTTTCAGGATATATTCAGAAGACTAGGGAAACACCCAGCACAGCAGAGAATAAAACTAAAGGAATTTAACTCTTCCACCATGACTTCTGGGAAATTCTGTAGAAGTTTGACTGTAGAAGCAGGTAAATTCATTGTACTCATTGTGTTTGCAATCATAAAGCAATAAACCCAGAATATGCTAATGAAATAAAAGAGTGGATCATTATAAGAGCCAAATACCAAATTATCAGACCACATACCATGCTGTGTGATAAATCCATTCACTTTTTAGACAATAAGATACAATATCACTGTATTTTCAATCTGATGTCACTTATTGCCTCTTTATTGAAATCTTGTTTCCTTTCCTTCTGCTTCCTTATTGCAAAGATTTCTGCATACCACCTTGGTTCCTATCTCCCCATTTCTTTGAGTGCTAAAAGGCAGCACAAACTTTTTAGACTTTGTCATAGGCTGAAATATGCCCTGTGTTCTCCTCAGATGTATGTTTTATTACTGAGAATATTCATATCTTCTTTTGCAACATCAGAGTTGGGTGCATGTGTGCCTTCTGGGCAAGGAATTGCTTGTATTATGATTGCCAACTACATAGTGCGGAAATAAGAGACTTCTGAATTTTATTGTGTTTGTTTTGCCTAGAAAATTACAGAAGAAAGGTATTAAGACAATCTGCACTGATATAGGCCATTTGCTTTTTGTCATGCTTTATTACTGCTTCCCTGAGTTTGATTATTCATTCCCAAAATTTTGTTCTAATTGTATGCATTGTATGCATTGCTTTTTTTTCTTCCCCAGACATAAGCACTGAAGTTTTCAAACAAACTTGGTGTCATGGGTTGACCTTGGCCCAATGCCAGTGCCCCCATGAAAGCACGTCTCCCCGAATGGTTACTGTGAGATGTGACCCAAAATACAGCAAAGTAGGCTCCATCATCTCAGGGGTAAAGGAATAAAGTTTTATTACACCTACTATAAACACAAAAGGAAAAGAAAAAAAAACCAAACATACACATACACACAGTGTCTACAATGGAAGTTTTCAAAACCACTTCTCCTCCCCTCCCCCCACCTTCTCCCATCAACACCATGAGTCAAGGCTTTACCTTCCCAATCCAGTAACCACCCCTCGAACACTCAATTCTCTGCCCAGTACCGTCTCTCACTCTACCACCTCCCAGTTCATCAGGAGAGAGGAGTCTCCCTCTCGCACCACAGGCCTCCCCCCGGAAGCACGGTCAAACCCTCCTGCGCTTCCATCGGCACACCTGGCAGCCATCCAGGGAAAATCTGCCAGGGTGCAAATCTTCCTTCCATGTTCAGTGCTCTCACCACT
>VZRH01003307.1:2617239-2644570 GCA_013397555.1 Urocynchramus pylzowi | reverse complement strand
AAAAAAAAAAAAAAAACCAGACCGAAAAACCAGAGTTTAAAAAATGAATTTTCTGAAAACATCTGGTCTCCCTCCTTTGTCACAGTGCCACAGAAAATATTTCATCTAGCAAATTGCAGGTGATTTTTAAACACACAGAAGTTAGGAAAATATTAAGGAAGATTTACTCCCATCGAAGAAATGTTTTATGATGCAAAAATGAGTGCAAAAATTAGTATGTAGAAAAAAGATAGGAAAAATCACAATCTTTGTGGGGAATAAGAATGCTAAAGGAGTGTTTCATTTCATATTATTCACCAAAACCCCCAAAATTCTCTTATATTTGCTGCTTGCCATTTAAAGGACACTTCCTTGCATGGTGGTTTCTGAGCTGACGTTTTTACACAAAATAAAAATCTTACTATGATTTTAATGCCATACCATATAACAACAGCTGCGCACATCGGAGCAAGACATAAGTAAGAAAAACAGAAACTGGCTATTTAAGTAGGCGATTGAATTCTGAAGGGTTTATTTATTTATTNTAACTCACAGATCGGCAGAGTTATATTTTACAACCAGTGGAAGCACCTGGGCTTTTTGGGGATCTGCGAGCCGACTGCAGCGGCAGCACAAGCCGAGCCACGCTGGGGAAGCGGGTTCTCTCCCCTCTCTGCAACATGAAGCCTATCCAGTTTCCCATATGACATATTCTTTTCTCCCACTGGGACATAATAGAAACTAATCTTCGACATCTAAACACTCGGAGTCGAGTCCTTTTGTTGAGTCCCTTTATTCATTTCAGCCGGTGCCGGTGCAGCGCCGAGCCCACGTGTATTTACATACACGAAGAACCCCGCTGCTCCGGACTCTCCGCTCGGAAGACAGGGCAATTAATCATCCCCAAATCCTCCCGCCGTGCGCGCCGCGGCTCCGACAGCCAGCATTACCAATCAGCCAGGGCAGGTGGGACGCGGGCCGGCAGGACAGCCTTGCACCCTGACCTGGCACCGGTGTGCTCTCTTCCTCTCCCCCTCTCATTGCTGAGTAAGAATAACACCGTTAACCGTGTCCTTGTAATCAGCCGAACATATTAAAGTCAGGAATGGACAGGTATTGCTTTTGTGGGTTTGGGAGGTCGAGGTTTCTCTCTCTCTCTGTCATTGTTTCTGAGGTTGGGAGTGTGGAAATCCAGAGAGCTGAAATCCAGCCTCTATTGTAAAAAAAAATAGGTGATTTTGTGATAGTTTTCCGTTTGAGAACTGAATTTGCCTTGGTCGGCATGTGTTGCCTTTTGTAAACCAAAACCATCTGAGAGCCGGCAAGATGTTTTTTTGTGACAAAATAATTACCAGGGACTGACCTGGTTAATTGTACCTAACAGCTAAAATGGTGTGACTGGCAGCTACATGAGAGCCTTTATCCAAGGACTTTGCCTCCTCCCATAGCCACATGGCCATTAAAACACTCACTACCTCTGTCTCCCTGCTTTTCTTGCCCTACCTTATACCTGCTTTCTTCCCCGTCATCCCTGCTGCACTTCTATATTTGTATCATCCCTTTTTCTCAATCTCTGGACTTAAATTCCTGTCTCACTTAAATGCTGCCATTTTCTTTTAGTGTCTGTCCATTTAGCCCACGTGTGGCAGGACACCATCCCTGAAAAGGTGTTTTTCCCTGTAACAGCCACACCTGTGCTCAGGGAGACAGGGAAGTCAGTGGAAAGACACCCATGGACACACTGAGCTCAGAGTTAAGCCCATAAATTTGTTACCAAAGGTGTCTTGTTCCTCTTTGTAAATTACAGGGACCATTGAAAATAGCTCAATAAAAGCAGCAAAAGTCTATTGTTAATGATATATGGAATATTAATTCTCCAGAAGTGTAACTTCTTGGTCAGGCTTTCCTGAAGACTCTCTGTTTTATTTCTAAACATGACAGGTATTTTTCCTTTTTTTATTTTTTCTTTTTTTTTTTTTTTTTTTAAGTTGCTATTTCCAGCTCCTGGTGAGGCTTGCCCTTCAGCTGCATTGTGCTAAGAGCATCTGTGATTTTGTCATTAAATGTTATGCAGATTAGGATGTGCCAGGACAGGACAGAGTTGTGTTTTGAGCTGAATTAAAGTTTTGAACACTCTTAGCTGGTTTTAATTAATACAGTGGCAAAACATGCCATTTTTTTCATATGCAAATGGCAAATGACTTCTTTTTTAAAAAAAAATTAATTATGATACTAGAGATGTATTTGTTACAAGGTATATTGCAATTGTTCATGGCATTCTGAAGCCATGAACAAAAAAAGTCAGTGACTGTGATATATGATGTCAGTTGATTATAATTAGTTTGCAGCGAAACTTGAAATATACGTACCTTTAATATTCATATACTGAATAATTTAATAGTTTAAAAACCTGTCCAAGTCTCTTGGAGAAAGAATACAGAAGATCTTGAAGTGCAACAGAGATTTCTAGCTCCACTGCTGTTGTATGCTTTGGGACAAAAATAGTCCAAAACCAAGAAAATATCTTGGAGATAGGAGAAAAGTATGTCTTAAGTACAGATAAACCACATTGTTCTGCACCTTCCTCTCCAGGAAAGGCAGCTGACTGTATTCCTTATCTCTAATCATACCCAAGAAATGGCTGTTCTCTTAGGCAGAAATTGGGCAGTGTACAGAAAACTTGACAAAAAGGTTTTTGAGGAGGGGGAGACGAGAAAAGCTGGAATGATTCCTTGTCTGCTTGAAATGATGACATTTGTGTCCCTGCAGAGGACCTACTCCTTTTGGTGAGCACCAGCTTACCTAAGCTATCCTATTGATTCTAAATCAATAGTAGTTTCAAGGTCAAAGGAGGTCTAGGCACTGCTCTCCAGGCCTGGGATGTACATGCACTCTGCCCCAAAATCATTACTGATGTAAATCCAGGGAGTTGGGCCCATCAGCCCTCCATCACCTGCTCCCTGACAAATGCAAAAGGGAAACAGAACAGCCCCAACAAGCAACAGAGGTCTTGCTAATGATTTTCTTCCCCTCTGCCCCATAGCACTGACAGTTTGCTTCTAAGGCAGAAAAGAAAAAAAAAAAAAAAAAAAAAAACCCTTTTTTGGCATGGAAATTGCTTATCTCTAGAGTGCAAATCATAAATCATTCACAAAGATAGTAGTGACTCCAGCCTTTGAGTGTTACTTTGTTAACAGCACAAACTGGTATAAACCAAAAGGAAGAGAAATTAACATTTGAACCATATTGTTTCTGAAGGGCTGGGAGAGCCCTTGCGAGCCTTGGCTCTGCCTTTGTGATGTCACTCCTGGCGCGGGATGAGGCACTGGTGAACTCTGGTCCCCAGTTCAGTCTCAGAGCCTTGCTTGGAGGATGATACTGTGCAATCTGTCTGCTTTTCAAACAAAATTGGGAATGAGGAACATTCCTCTGACTCTCTCAGCACTTCTTTCAATTAGCATTTTTTTCTTCTTTAGTATGGATCCCTTGAGTTTAGCATCCTTGCATTCCACATTTTTGATTGCACAGGCATTTCTTTATTAAAAATGGGGATGGGCTTTCTATGCTAGCCTTCTACTAATTATCACTTGTTTTCCAGATAAATAAATATTTGATCAATTGCTTTAGTGGTCTGATTATAAATTGTCTTTCAGGCTTTACCTCAGAATACTAGATTATTTAAAAGTAATTTCTAAGGAATGTAGCCAATTTGACACCGGGTAATTTTTAATACATTAAAAGCACTGTACATAAAACACCAAATCATAAAGCCTTATTCAAAAATTTGCATTTTAATTACCCTATTAAGAAAAAAAAAAAGTTCTGTGATGGTTTTGGAGGTTTTTTCCTTTAACTTTTCTATGCTGAGGAATGAGTCCCAGAGAAGTAGGGGAAAGTGGAACTAAGTTGCTGTAACAGAAAGAGTAGATAGAGCAATCCAAAACTCAAGGGAACAAAACTTCAAAAAATAGAGCAAAACACACTTTTCCTCCTAATTCCCTTGAGTTACAATAACTTTACTTACATTTTAATAAGATTTATATAAAATCAATCTAATTTTTAAGTTGACATGCCTTAAAATCCATGCATATGGCGAAAGAGAGAGAGAGAAAATCTAAAGTTTTCATCATGGCACGGAGACAGCATTTAGGTTTTGATCCTTCTGCCAATGAAATCAGTTGCAAAACTGCTGCCAGATTCCCACGAGGGAATCAATTCCTTTAGAAGTAGCAGCAGCAACAAGGCTCATCACAATCTGCACCCACCCCAACACCCCTCCCCGCCAGACCACCGAACTTCCCCAAAGGTGAGGCTCCTGGGGTGGGGTTTGGGGGCAGGGGTGGCGAGTTTCTGGCTCTTTGTGCTCTTTTCCCTTCACAGTATTCTGTTCCTGACTGAGACAGCCTGGCCTTTCACAGGCATTGATCCCCCTTCTTGAGGCCAGCCAAGGTGGACACCTTTGCTTCTGAAATGATGCCCTGCCGCAGGCACCAGAGGAGAATTCAATTTCCAGCTCCAAGCATATACGACGGCAGAACTCCTCCACAATTAGGATGATGGTTGTTATTATTCTACTTTTATTAAGCAAGCTCCAGCCTCTGCTTTCCAGTCTTAGCTTTTACTTACAGTAATCAATTTTTCAGTGTAACTGGCTGTAATTGTTAGCCAGATATTGAGCCTTCATGGTGCTTAGACAGAGCATGTTACTGCGAAGCATCTTCCCCATACTTCTCAGACAGATGGGTAATAATACTATACATTAATACCTCCACATTGGTTTATGTGTGTTTGACCACAGCGCTGGCATAATTATTTTTCCTCAGTAAAAGCTATTAGAGATCTATTTGGTAGGTTTTACGATCAATAGCTCCTGTGATATTTGTGTAGCAGGCCCAGAATAATCAATTGAAGGTCATATAAAGTAAATTACCATCCTCCTATAATGATTCTTTTTTCTAGATGAGAATGGGTTTTATTATTTCATCAGGAGAGCCCTCTCAATGTGTGCTTCTTTTTTTTTTTTTTCTTTCTTGAGAGAGAGAAATAAATGTTGTGGGTGTATTTTGAAATGTGGTATTAATGTCTATTATCTAAATTTATATTACTAGATTATTGAATTAGTGGATGCCAACATGCGGAATAATTTTATATGCTTGGTGACACAATAAATAGCCAGTTGTGAGGGTATCCTGGCCAGTATGTTGTTGCAGGTGAGTTAGCTAAAGCCTTTTCTCAGTAGATTTAACACTGGTCAGGCACTGCTCTGGATACAGGGGGTCACTGGTTGGTCACAGAGCCACAGTCCTGATTCCTGGAGAGGCAATTTCCCCCTCATGCTGCTCTGCCGAGGCATTTTCTCTGCTTCTTCCCACCACAGTCTCCAATGCCCATAAAAACACAGCCCAGCCCCAGTCCTGTGTCTCCTTATTTCAGTTACAAAGTGCTGGAAGTGGGGAGGGAAATTTAGCAATGTGGGAGATCCCTGAGAGCCCCCATCTCCTTCCCCACTGACCAGAGGAGACGCCTGTGGATACTCTTGACCTTGGCCGCCCAACAAGGCTAGGGCTGTTTTGGAGATGGAAACACAATTGCACAAACATACTTTTCCTTTCCAATGGACTATGTGTGTGGTCACAGTCAGTTGGATGAATTTTAATTTCCAACTGACTCCCATCACACATGAGATAAGCTGGAGCTCATAAAAGTAGCATTCATACAGTTTATCCTCTTATTTAGTACTAAAAGGTGGCTATGGGACTCTTTGTCCCCTCTTGTCTGAAAATCTTTGCACTCCTAAATTTAATCCATGGAAGGCTGCTGCCTTCCCCACGAACAAAACTAGTTCTGATATTTTTAGGAAGACACCAACTTCATCGAAATAGAGCTACCTACCCTCATGTGACCCCCATCACCACCATATTTGAGTAACTCATTGAGATTAATTAAATCACTTCTCCTAAAAAAACCATGAAGTATAGTAGCATTGCATGAGTGCTCCAAAGAGGTGAAAGAAGGATGTTTAAATGAACAATTTCCACTGAGGAATGTTGTTTCATCAAAACTATTTATTAAAAAAGGCAATCATGAACAATTAGGGCTGGGGAAACTGAGGCACAAGGGAATTAAAATAAATTTCTTGATTTTATATGGAATGGTTTGTGGTTGAAACAGTCACTGAACAAAAACTTTTACAGCCTCCAGCTGGGTATTTCATTCACTGGACCAGCCCTTCTTTCCAGGAAAAGGAAGTCACATTTCAAAGTAATTATAGTGAAAAGACCCCAAGTCCCTCACTGTTGCAAAAAGCTGCCCAGAAGCTATTTAACATGAATCATTTTAATATTTTTTTTTTTCTTGGCTAGAAATGATTGGCAAATGTTAGCACAGAAACAACCACAACTGGATATTTAGAGATGACAAAGTGAAACAGTCGGGAAAAGGACAGAGCTCAAGGAATAGATGCCAGGCTGAGCAGGTTGGAATAGCCACTCATCTGCTCTAGCTGCCACCATCCTCTTGCAGGATGAAGCAGTCCCTGCAATCTGGGTTTTTCCCCTCACACATCAGCAAGAGATCCCACAATCTCTGTCCTTCGGTACTGAATTCTCCTACCCAGGCTACTGCTTCAGCAGGGCTTTGCAAGGTTATGATGATGGGCAAAAAAGGGACATTTATTCCCAATGACACAAATTAATAGTTATCCTTTTTGGCTAAGGCATAAAGACCTCTTGAGACTGCTTTTTATATAGGCTGAGGGTGGGTGCTGGTGTGTGTGGCACCTGGGCAGCGAGGTGCATTGCTCTGCAGTAGGAGGGTCTTTGTGCTGAACCACAGCTGTGGTCAAAACAGCTGAGGGAACTTTGCAGACAGGAGGATTGCTCAGCTGGATGCCACTGTAGGAAAGTAACAAGGCAAAAGTGTGGAAATAGAGTGTCTGTTCCTCAGCCAGGAAGAAACAAGTGGGGCAGTCTCACACCTACCTGTAAGACTTAATGGAACAGAGGTTAAGACAAGGGATGAAAAGCTTGTCCTGCTGCAGTTGTTCTCACTGACCAGGACACCACTCAGTGCCTCAGTTTCCCCAGATGTAGAAGGAGTATAAAAACACCCTGGAGAAAGAAAAGCCTTAATGCCTTCAAGGACTGCAGTGTCAGCATCCATGTGGCTCCATTTGGAAACACAGCTTCTCAGAAAGAACAATGGAAATCCCGAGCAGCTGAGCTCCGTGGTCCTCCAGTTGCACAGCAAAACTCATTACAATATCCCTGTATTTATTTCCAGCTGCATGGCCAAGTGGACCCAAGGGCAACCTAACAGAGAGGAAAAAGGCCTAACATAACATCAAAGCGGCTCAAAACCCGGGTGGATTGCCATTTCATCAGTGCTGTGTGACATCACTTTCCACATGACATCAGTCAATGACCCTCTTCCCCTCCACCCCCGCCTCCAACTTCTTTTTAAAAAGATGATGAAGCTGCTTGAAGTTCAGCAGAAGTTTGGGGGGGAAGAAAAACAGACTCTGTATCCCTTCAGCTGAATATAACCCAATGTGCTACACAAACAATATTAACCAAAACAAAGCTAGCAGGAAACGTTTGCACACAGCATCTGTTATGATCACATAACCACCAGACAGATGTTTAATCCCAACTGCTAACATAAGATCATTTGTATGTTTGAAGAGGGAGAGATCCCATTTGGGTTCTTTCCCTTTTATTTATTTCTTTCCTAAAGGGGAAAAAAATAATAAAGGGAGGGTGATTTTCTCAGCTGTGGGAAGCAATTTTGTTTTGTTATTGTTCTCTTTCTCCCCACTTTCACCATCAGCTGCAGAAAGGGAAGGAGCTGTTGCAGCCTCTTGCAAAGAAGGGAGCCTGAAAATTGTGTGGCCTGGTAGCGGAGCTCCACACAATCCTTTTCCATCTTAAGGGACCAGAGCTGGGTTTCTCAGAGGGCTCATTAAATAATTCTGGTCCAATGAGGCAAAAAGGGAGGCCACACATGAAACAAGTATGGTGGTCTCAGCCAAGTTCCTGGGGAGCCGCGCCGCGGTTTCCCAGCACCACCCCGGATTCCCTCCGCCCCTGGAAATTTCATCTACAAAAGTGAAAACAAACTCATTAGCTCTACGTAGCTCTGCAAGGGTCACAAAAAGATGTCAGCGTTTTGTGTGGCCTTTTTTTTTCCATTTAGCAAACAGCCAGACACCTACAAAGGGAAAAGAAGGTTTGAGCTCTTCAGCTGTGCTGAGGGATTATTTTACTTTTAATGATACCGGGAGGATTCAATGGAGATTTATGCAGATAGGAGAGATTATTAATAACACATTGCACTTCTATAGCACCTTCCATTCAGGGTTTCTCAAAGAACTTTCCAATCTGGAATGAATTGGTCTTTACATGCCCCTGGTGAGTGGAGTAACTGTCATTAGATTAGGAGGTAACTACTGCCGTAATGAAAAATCAACCAGGGTATAAAATGTAAGTGGGATACCAGGCAGTGCTGGTCTCAGGACCTTGCTCTTCCACAGATCACATATGACCATAGGGAAACCACTGAATTTCTCATTGTTTTAGTCCCCAGACAACAAAACTGTTTCTCTGCACAAACAAGGATTGTGGTTTTGTCTTGTTTTTTTTTTTTCTCTTGGGTGTTTGGATTATACAACGTGATCATTTTAGATAGATAGCACTTATAGGGGTGATATAAAGAAATTGAGGCACAAATGTGAGTGATGAACTATCTCTATTTCCAGTCACTACTGAATCAGGAAAGAAAAACTTCAGTTCTGTTTCCTGGTCCTTTTTTAGGCACAAAACTCACTTTCTCCCACCTTGCAAATGTAGAAGACCTGTGAATGTTAAAAAGGAAAGTGAATCTCTTCCAGCACCTTAATATTCTTCTGCTGTCACTGGTTATGAGCGATGGGATTATAAGAGAAAATAAAAGCCAAAGTTTCCCAAGGCTGGAAAATAATAGCTTTACTGTGCATTATTAAAGTAAATAGTAGTAGGCCAGAGAAGTGGTGGATTCTTGCATGCTGAATGAAAAAAAAAAAAAAAAAAAACAAAAAAAAACAGAGGGGAAAAGAGAAATGAAAAGAGCATATCCAGCTAAAATGAGAAGGGGTTAACAATTTTCAGGCCTTTCTGCTGTGTGTGTGTTCGCACTGTGCACAGCAGAAATGCATTCACCTATGACATCCTTTGGCAAAAAAAAAAAAGAAAAAAAAAAGAGAGAGGAAAAAAAAAGGCTACATCCCACAGTGAGGACAGTTGTCCCTACAGATTAGGAATATCCATCTTAATGTGCAACTTCCCCTGCACGGGTCAAAATTGCCAACAGCTTTAATGGGAGAAAATGCTCTGTTGACTGATTCATTTCCACGTTTTGTTCCTGCTGCTAGACGGGATATCCTGTAAGGTGGTGAAAAGGGAGGGAAAGCCGGCACTATATCAGTTTATGATTGACCATTATTATTATTATTGTTGTTGAGAATTTTTTTTTCTCTGTTTTAAAGTTTTGTGTTCCATTTGTCTACTGCAATTCTCGTAATTATAATTTTTTTTTTTTTTTTTTTTTGAGAGGTAACAAATGGTATCTCCAGGCTTGAACAGAGGTGCCCCAGCTTTGGCAGACAATAATAGTGATATATTAGGAAACTCTGCCTTGGATCTCTGTGCAATCTTCTTCCTGCTTTTCCCATAGATATTTTACAGTCTCAAAAGTGCCTTCAGATATTCAGGTAGCTGCATGCTCCGTGTAGGGTAGCTGCTGTCCAAGTGCTTTATACACTCCTCCTGTGCTGGGTCACAGGGACAGAAGGGATACATCCAGGAATCACAGTAATGAGGAGGAAAGTCCAAGCAGGCTGTAGTCCACAGAGCAGCACAGCTGTGCTAGCTCAGTACCCACCTGGGAGATCTTACCCCTTCCAGCACCTGCTGGGGCATGCCTGGGGCAGGTCAGGGAGAGGCACTGGTCCTTCACTTCATGTTTGAAGCTCTTCCTGCAGGATTGCAGGTCCCAGCCCCAGAGGAGATGAGATAAAACTGTCACAGTACGTGTGATTTTGCACAGTGGAGAAGCTGCTGTGCCATGGAGGCTGTCCCAAAAACACTCTTCCTCCACTACTCCTGTGGAGTTGTCCTGTGGATAACTCTGTTGTGCTCAATTATACATAAACTCCATTTTATGATCTTGCCAGTTGCCTACGCAGAAGTCAAAGGCACGCTCTGGGTCACACATCCAGAGTGTCCCAATGTGTGATTTACACTTCTGAGCATTTTCTGTTCCTACTGAGACCTGAGTAGAATCTTGCTGTTACCAGCCAGATAGGACTAATCACCACTGAATGCAGTCAACAAGTGGAAGGTCTGGAAGAGAATAATAGCTCATTTGATACAAATTGGATTTTGAAAGCAAATGGTTCTACATACTCTGACCCAAGGATAGAAAAAAAAATTATTTTAGTAAACAGGTATGGCTGTGACATGAGGAGAAATAAATAATGTTGGGTGAAAAGTAACAAAAACTCATGAGAATGCACTGGAAGAAGCCCTTTTCTGGAGAAGGTGTCTTCAAACACATACAAGACAGCTCTAAAGACAAAAGAACATGGGAGGATGATATCATGGTGTATGGTATGTAGATTGAATTTACACCAGAAAAGAATTTTTACTGTAAGAAGAGTAAAGAAACAGAATAAATTTCCTGGAGAGATAGTGGAGTCTACATTGATGGAGGTCTTTAAGAATGGATTGGACAAGAATGTGTAAGGAATTATACAAGTGCACTTGATTGTTCTTTAGGCAGAGGGATGTAGATGACCTCTGGAGGTCCTTCCCCACCTTATTTTCCATGATTTCTCTGGCAATCAGACAAATGATTGCTTGTTGAGCTCAATAATCGTGTAGGAAGCATAATGTAATTGAAATATAATTGTACAGAGAAGACAAGTGAAATGCATCTAATGCAGGCTCATTCCCTCTCACTCACTGCCCTCAAAAAAAAATCCCCAAAAGATAGGCCAGCCTTGTAGCTAAGCAATCCTGCCAGCAGAGAGCTGATTACAGAGTACATATGACCATTTGTTTGAAAAATGCAATCTCAATTCAATGGGAAGTCAGGATGTTTGTTTTTATTCTAAAATGGGATGAAAAGTTGAAATATGAAGGAAAAAAAAGTCTTTGAGGAAGAAAATGTAGCCAGGATACGAATGTTTTTGACATTTTCAATCAAAACTAAACTCTTTGCCTGGAAATGTCAAATAAGAAAACATAATGCTTCTTTTCAAAATGTCGACATTTCGGACATTTCAAAATGTCGACATTTTAGAGATTTTTCAACACTTCCAAAAGTAGAAATGTCAAAATGTCAGTTGAAAATAAAACATTTCCTTTTGAATTTTCCCATCAGAAAATTAGAAATTTTCATCCAGTTTTGACATTTTCCCATAAAAAGATGTAAGAAGGTTGATTTTTTCTTTCCTGGAAAACCTACATTTTGCTGAGAAAATATTTCTGTTGAGGAATTTCAGCCAGCTTTGAAAAATAGTGGAGCTGACTTAAAGTCCTCTTCAGCTGACTGCAGACATTGCAGCTTACTACGAATAGGATCATGAAATGTTTATTCCTGTGACTGGGGACATTTCCATGCGAGCCATTGCTTTGAAAAGGAAAAAATAAAAACCCTCAGTTATTCCTTTTCTCCCCCTGTGACCTGATCCCATCAGCGAAGCAATACTGGAAATGCGCCATAAATACTCAGAGCTGGTTTGCAGACCTGGAATAAAAGGCCTTTCCAGGAAGTTATTATCAATGACTCTAAGGAAAGGGGTCAGATCCTCGCTTCCTCACCGGCTCTGGAGAGCCCTGCCAGGCAACAGCAGGCAGGTGAGGGATGTCTCTTCCTGTCCTCTGGATTTTCCATCCCACAGTTGTGGCTGAACTCCAAGGAGCTCAGCCCTTGTGAAGCAGAGCTCTCTGGAAGAGGTACCTGCAGGACTCGGAGGGCAGAGCATGGAACAAAGCAGTGGCTAAAGCACAGACACGGAGCCTGCAGTGTCCTTCAAGCACTAATTAAAAAACCTTCAAAAATATCTTGCTCTCACCCCCTTGCTCACACCCTTCCCCTCCCCCACCAACGCCAAAGCATCTCATTGTGTAAACTTGCTTGCTGAAGAGAAGTTAACTTGGCACTCGTCTTAAGTATTGACTATCTGTCTTCAGGGTGAGGGCTGTAAATTCTCTCTCCTAAGATCCAAGTCGATTTGTTATCAAATCAGGCATTGAGAAGCTGATTCATTGCTATTCAGCGCTATGCTGATTTATATGCAGAATGTAAAACAGATGCCTTATGTGATACATATTTATGGTGAGTGCTGTTCTAGGAAGATTTATTACGGATTCCTTTGTCGGGGTGTGCATGAGCAGAGCCATGATGACTTGTATTTCCTCTCAGCTGCCAATGCCAAACTCATTAAAAAGAGGTGTGACTATTAATATACATTGTAATACTGACAGGCTCTAATTTATAACACCCTGGCTGGCTGGAGTATTCTCCTGACTTGAGAGGTGTTTTCTGCATTTCTTCCTCTGCAGTTAAACGGTACAAATAGAGGGGTGAGTGCCTGTGTGCATGCGTGTGTGTTCCTCTTCCCTGCCTCACTCCCCATTTCTCCCATCCCCTCTTTGTTTTCTTGGTCATTGAGATAAAGCTTCATTCAGCTGGAAACAGCTAAATGCATGGCAGTCACTTTTTCCAGGTCAAATACACTGGGGGTTTATAACAGTGTGGAATGGCTCTTTAATGGCCCTGTAAACACATGTTAACAGTCTTATATCCAGCTCTGGCACAGTATCTCTGTAGGCTGAATAAGCAATGAAGAAGTTGGAGAAGGGCACATCAGGCATTCTTGGCAGTGACCATGGCTGACAAGAGGTAGCAAAGCTAAGGAACATATGTTGTCCTATACATGGAAATCGGAAATCGTCTGCCCAAAGGGTGAAAAAAAGAAGGGAAAGACACATGGCTAATAACAGGGATCTGCAGCAGATGGAGGTAGTTAATCAGGTGAAGGATGTAGGCAAAGGGAATGCTGTCTACCTAGAGAACAATGCATAGAGGGGAAAAAAAACTGGGAATATGGCTGCGATGCAGGAAGTTATAAGACGGGTGTTTTTAAACCATGAAAACTCTGGCATCAGATTCCAGCCATGAAACAATGGGCAACAGAGTAAATAAAAACGCCTCTCTCCTGATCTAATTGATTAGATGGACAGGAGGACTGTCCATGGTGTCATTTTTCACCAAACATATATATCAGAAAGGGGTTGCTGAGAAAGGGTTGCCAAAAAGATTTACAGTGGTTAATCATCTCTTGCAACAGTATTATCTTGATTAGCCATGCCATGGGAATGTGAGTGGC
Organism: Urocynchramus pylzowi; assembly: GCA_013397555.1. Taxonomy (NCBI): domain Eukaryota; kingdom Metazoa; phylum Chordata; class Aves; order Passeriformes; family Fringillidae; genus Urocynchramus; species Urocynchramus pylzowi. The sequence continues at coordinate 2,631,162 of VZRH01003307.1, read as the reverse complement.
TATTCTGAGGCATTATTTTCAGCAATTCTTTCATTACATGGTAACACATAAGCTATATTGAAACCTCATGGCAAGGGGTAAAGACATTTGCCCTTTGCATTCCTGTTTGGTAGAAATGGGCATTTGAAGAATCTTGGTAGTTAGTTTTGGATTTTGTTAGGCTATTTGTGGAACTGGTGGACTGCAGGATGGGTGTATTTATCTCATTTGCTCCTTTCTGTAGCTGATTCCAGGCTGGATTCTCATAATACCAACCAACTAAACAAACAAACAAAAAGTATCAAACCCCTCCCTACTTTCCCATAACTACATTAAATATCTCTCAGAAGACTGGAAAAAAAAAAAAAAAACAAAACCCAAAGCTTCTGTCTTGAAAAGCTAAACCTGAAAAGATTAAATATGACAAAAATGCTGTATATGGGTTTGTTGCCATTTTAAAGGAGGAAAAACTAAAGCAGGGAGGTGAAATGACCTGCCTGAGATCACAGACAATTAGTCTAATGATAGTGCTAAGTAAAGGAGCCAGACTTTTTATTCTTTAATCACCAGATAATCCCTTCTGGTTATATTTAACATGTGAAATGTATTGCTAGAAACACTCCTTTGGATGACTCATGACATACTAAGCAGACTTAAAAGCCTCAAACAAACTATAAAATCTTCTGAAAAGACAAAGACCAGAAAAAAGAAAGGAAGAAGATAAGAGATTAACGAGGAGGAAGAAGTGATAACATCTAGGATTAATATGCTGTATATTCAACTGCAGTCCAAGGAGGGTTACTGAAATATTAACCCTACTTTGCACCACCCTGGGGGAGACGTGGGAGGAAATTATTGTGCAGATTCCACAGGTCACCCGTGAGCTCCTCTGAATAACTAACACAAACCTGGGCCTGTGGGAAAGGGAACAATATGAGCTGCAGGCCACCTAATATTGTGGGCCAGAAGTTGCTTTATCTGCCTTCATTAGCAGGGAGCATGGATCAAGGCTTTGTATGGATCCATTGCTCTCCAGGCAGCTGCCTGTCAGGCTGTGGTTGAACTTGCTGGTGCCATTTAGCTCCATCCCCTGTGTCGAGCTCTGTGAGATGGCAAATGCAATGTCACACTGGAGCACCTATGGGAGAAAACACCACTGGAATGAAATGTGGGTGAAAAAGTCCACACCTCCCCTTTGGATCTAATTTGGCCAGCATTACGAGAGTCCATCCCAACCTTGAAACTGGTCAGGTAGTTTTGTGAGATAGAGCAGTTGAAAGACAGCTGGACAAAGAAGGAAGAACTCTGATTAAGGCTGGGGTATTTCTCTTGTCTTATGGAGAACATAAGTCTTATGTACGCTCTATGTTTTTTAAAGATGGTATTTTAAATTGATTTGATTACCATAGAGCTGACACATACTGCACAAAAAGAACAACAGGCGGGGAAATTCATTTATAATAGCCAGTAAATGAATTTTCCCAGTGCTTGTTTTTTTTGCACAGTATGTGTCAGCTCTATTGTAATCAAATCAATTTAATATACCTTCTTTGAAAAATATAGCAGTATTTATTACTAGCTCATACCTTTTTGATCTGAAGTATATATATGTATATGTGTGTGTATATATATTTATACATACGCATATAAAATACATTTTTTTAAAAATATAGTTGTATTTATTGCTGGCCTACCTTTGGATCTGGACTGTAATGTGTGTGTGTGTGTCTGTGTATAGATATATATGGAATAGGTTTTTTATGTATATGAAAAGATAAGGGAAGCTGAAAGTTTCATGTAGTGTTGATGGCACACAGTGAGCCTTGAATCCAGGCAGAAATTCCTGAGGAAAAATGACTCCATCAAGTCTACCATGCCACACCAGCAGGACTTAGACAAACACATATACTGCATTATCAAATGCAAATATTGGGTATCAAAGCTGAGCAGAAGGAAAACTTCACATTCCTCCTCACATCTTATGGCACGGAGGCAGGTGGATTTTGTAGGACTCCAATCCAGCTCCAGTTGCCTCCAGATATCAGAACCACAATGACAGAGGAACGAGCTGACACTCTGCATATGGCCTTGTGTTTACTGCAGCCTTTCCTGCAAGCATGTTTTCAATCTGGACAGCGAAGCAGCACAGTAGCACAGTCCAGCTGGTAGCAGCAGGATTGTACTTCACAAAGCAGGAAAGTTTGGTGTTATCCCAAGAGCTGAATGAGGCTCTTTTTCATCTACTCCATCTCCTGCAGCATGAGGACAGTCAGGGGCAGCTTTGCCCACTCAGGTTTGGCTCACCAAGGACAGAAAGATGTGATCCCTTTTTTCCAGTGTGAAGGGACAGGGACATTTCACCCAGCAGCTGAAGACCACAGGGTTTGGTACATATATGCATCCTTCCACCAGCTTTATCTAGGTGCTGAAAGGCACAAGAGCAACTGAATTAAAAATTCAGACCACAGCTTCAGATGAAAATCTTTCTTCTGCTTCCCTGAGCCTCACTTCCTCAAGTGAGCATCTATGCGGCCATAATATTTTTGGTGTTTTCATTGTTGTTCTTCTGTTTTAAACCTCTCCAATAATTTCTGAAACCGCTGTCTGCCTTCAATTGTATCTGGCAGAGGGTAGTAGTGACCTCCAAGCTAGCCCATTGCCACAACCACTGACAGGATAAACCACCAGGCAGAGGAAAGAAGTCCTGCTAATGGAGGAGATGGTTGAGAGCACAACCACTATCAGACACCAGAGAATCAGGGCAGAGGAATGTCCCTGAGGCAAGGCTTCATTAGGTCCTGCTGCTTGAGGAATGACTGGCTTTTCCGTCCTGCCCCCTGGGGTATAGGTTACGCCTCTCACAAAGATAATTGCAAAAGGATGCAGCCAATGATAAACAAAAATGGTGCCACATTTTGGGGAGGGCAAAGCCCTTTACTGCCTGTGGGATTCTTCCTTGTGGCTTCACTAAGCCTTAGTCAGCCCCACAGAGCAAAGAGCTGCACATCTGGGTGGAGTTCAATGGGAAATATCTTTCTCAGCCCATGAAAATGTTAGCAATTCCAGCGTTTTCCTGTTCTGGGCTGGGAAGGATCATGTGGCTTTTAGAGGTTTTTAATGAGCAAACAGGGAAGGAGAGATGAGAGTTGAGGTGAGGGAGTTGCCAGGGGTCAAGACACCCACCCAAAAGCCAGGTGCCTTCGTGAAAGACCTTTGCCTGACTCATTCTGCCAAAGGTTTGCTTCTCAGCTCCTGGGTGGTTTGTGTTTTCAGGGTGGTTCTGTCATTTACTGCCTGAAATGCATCTGATCTTTGTCACATTCCAGAGGTGATGCAGTCCCAAGGAAACACACTGCCCATCATCCATTTGCAGCAGAAATATGTATGGACTAGACTGACATGCAGGATGGCTCCTTGTGCTCCTGAGCCCTTCACCATCTGAAACAGTCAGAAACCATTTGCTGTGTGGGGGCTGAGGGTCTCATCCCAGCTTGGTCTGTTCATGGTGGCTTGAGCCTTTTTCCCTTTTATCAATATTTTGCTTTCTTTCTTAGTTTATGGGCTATTTTATCTCATTTATTCACATAGTGTTTTATTTTTATTTGGTTCTTTTTTATTTTTCTTTTTTTTTTTTTTTACCTGTGTCTTCCTGAGAAATTTATTGAAATAACTTATTCACGCATTTAAAAAAAAAGGTACCACAAATCTTCCAACCCTCTGCAATGACCAGGAATGGTTGCAGAAACAGGTACCTCCAGGCACTACACTTACAGTACAGCAGCTTTTTAGGGATCGATCAGGCAGCTCCTGCTGGATTTTCCTTGCTACCACTAGGGGGGAGACTGGATTTTCTTCCATAAATTGCCTAGTTGAAGGAAAAGAAAAAAAAACCTATCACATCACTGCAATGTTGAAGGCACTTCAAAACGACTCAGATGTTTAACTATTGTGCTAGTGATCATACATTCACATTGGGCTGCATGCCAAAAAAAAGGAGAGAGAGAGAAAAAAAAAAAAAAGCATGAGTCTTGCAGCTGAAATGCTATAAAGTGCTGAATTTTCCTGTAGAGCTAAACACTCTTCAGTGACAAATTTCAAAGGCCATATGTATGGTATTTTCATGAAAAGCAGAAGACCCTAAATTTCTTTGTTTAACTGGAAGCGATTTCCTTCCCTGAACAGGAGGCTTCTGTAGTTCACCTCATTTATTGTGAGGCTACACATTTTGCTTTCTTTTTTTTTGTGACACAGTGAGATCTAGAATATAGAATAAGGGCAACAGAAATTGAAGAAAAAGTATGTTTGCTGTAACGCCAACAGGAGGGTTTGCAAAAAAATACCACTTCAGTTTTTGATTGTTTCTAGGGATTACTTTGGTCGTACTGTGTAATGGTAACAAGAAGAAATAGGAAGGGTAAGAAGAGGCTTTTTGTAGGGTTTTTTTTTCTCCAGTACAATCAAAGGTGAGACACACTACAGTGGCCTTTCTGCTGTCAAATTAAAGCCTTAGAATAAATAAGATGGAAAAGTTTCCATATGTTGTATGATGCCACCTTCTGAGCTGTGTTGTAACACTTGAGTAGTAAAGTTTTGAATATTACATTATTTTTATGAGGCTGGAGGCACTGAATTTCTTTTAATCTACATTTTGCATTTTGAACCCTTGGAAACCATCTTCCCATCTTTTTCATGGATTTATAAGATTTAGGGATTTTTAAAACATTTATTTAATAAATGGAAGCTAATTTCCCACATAATCACACAATTCCAGGAGCTGGGATTCCAGGAGCTATTTTAGGAATTGGCAGCACTGGATTATTTAGATATTAAGTTTACTATGAAGGAAGCTGGAAGTAATCTGTATCTGGGAAGACTCACTGAATATTCATACAAATTACTCCAGTGAATCTCATTTTCTACCACTGCCTTCTTTTTCCTGGCTGTTCAGACCAGCAAAGTTTTGCTCTCGTTGTTTATGTAAAGTTCACTCTTGTCCCAGTACTTGCATTCCCACTCAGGAACAGTTTTTTTGCATATGAGCCTATTCTCTGAGAAATTGTGTTATATCCTCCTGACAAAGGTCATTCATTTGGGAAATGAAAATGATTCAGTGTGGACACATCACGTGGACATTGGTTGTCTGTGAGCAAGGGTTGCAGGCTCTGCTCTGGATTTCCTTACAGTCAGTTTGCAGCAAGAGCAACTGGTTTTATTTTTTTATACAAATAAGTCAACATTATTTACATCAGGTGGTACAGCAGTTCTTAATTTTCAAACTCCTGATGCATCAGAGCATCTCCAAAACACACCCAAAGCACCGGGATCCTGTTGCCACCGTCTGATTAGGCTTTACCTGGCACTTGGGAACACAACATAATTAGAGAAGCAAAGACACTCACAAAAGCCACATCTTTTTACCAGCAGAACTGTTGCTTGACAAGCATCGATGTTTCCCGTCAGCTCCAACAACACAGGAGAAATGCACGCCTGGTGTTACCTTTAGCCTGCTAAATACGGTTTGCTTAAGTCAGCTTATTCCAGGTCCTTTTGCTTTGCCTGACAGCTGCCTGGGAGGAGGCCACTGACTTTCCCAAAGCGTGCAGCCATCCGCTGGGCTGGCTCAGGGGCTGCAGGGGGGATAAAGGCTCTGCAGATAAATTCCTCCCCTCGCAGGGCGATTCGCCGTGGAGGCCCGCTGCACTGCTTGTCTCAAAAAGCAGGACTTTGTTGATCAGTGAGGGGCTGAGGTTGGCCTTAATTAACCAGCAAGGTTTCTGTCCTCTGGGCCTTGTGAAGATGTAACCAAAAAAGGCAACTCCTTCCATTCCCCCGCTCCCTGAAGATGACAGGACAGGCTTGACATCCTAATCCTTCAGGCTTGTCTTAGTCACTGAAAGGCTTGAGCAGTGTCAAAGCAACCAGCTGATTGCAATCTTCATGCCAAACCCAACATCTTCATTCTGAGGAGCAGCTCTCACATTAAATTTCCGCATGTGTGTCCCCCCCTCCGCTGCCCTCCATTCTCTCCCTCCCCACTTTCCCTTCAATTTGTTTTTTAAAAAAGGTTTCTTTGAAGACAAAACACAACTTAAAAAAAAAAAAAAGAAAAAAAAGAAAAAAAAAAGAAAAAATACTAATAAGAAAAATAAAAGGCAGCAGCACAAAAAAAAAAAATCCCTTCCAACCCCTTCAAGCAATAACTGCAGTACAAGGCCAGTTGGGACACAGTCAAATTAGAGAGTTATTATTACCTAGGGGACATTAGAAATCAAGTTTGTTACTGGCAGTTCCTGTTTCTGTAAAGACTTGTTAATAGCTGAAATTTTAAAGGGTGTTGTTCAATTGGCAAAGTGCTATTTTTCTAAGCAGCCACCATGTTCTCACCTGCTGCTGCTGCTCCCAAGAGCTGCAAATGTTTGGAGGAGGTGGAGGTTGTGGATCTCCTGCCGAGGGGAGCCCTGGGCCCCAAGAGAGGAGCTGCTGCCCCTGCCCAGGCAGGTGGGATGGGAGCCCTCTCCTGAGGCTGCCAGAGGCTTGTTTGGATGGGCTGTATTTAGTCTGGCATACCCACAAAATTTTAGGGAAGGGAAAAGGGTCTGTAGTTAATGAAGAAGTGGAAGGAGAAAGGAGGCCTGGGTTTGTGGTCCCTTAAGGGAAAGATTTTTCAGTTGCTTGCAAGTTGCTCAGTCACAATGACTCAATAAATCAGATTTTTCACTCGGGGCCAAATCCTACCCTTACGAACATCAATGATGCTGGCTTAGGGGAATCTCTGTAAATCTCTGCTAATTTCCATTTTGGAGTGTTGTGGTTTCACACAGTGATATGACAGAAGCAGACTTCATTTTGGCAGAAAGCTGTCCCCACTGTAATTTCTCTAACCTATGCAGTCTCTGTGCAGTTTACAGATGCTTTATGTCATGGTGACTTTTTCATTGTGTAAAATTATTTTAAAAGAAGGGGAAAAAAAAAAAGAAACTGGAGAAAAAAAATTTGGAAAATACTTTGGTTTTAACTGCACATCTAAAACTTTTATTCTTGATCACCTAATTAGGATTTTTTGGAGGAATCTCAGTGTGGATGTGGAGGTGAACATATGCTTCTGTCCTGTGTATGCCTGTTCAATGCACAGGAAAATAAATGCCACCTGAAACTTCTTGCACAAGTCACAACAGCCATTGTGCATAAGATGAGAAAAACATGCTTGGTCCATAATTTACCTTTATATATGTATGTATGTGCACACATGCATATTTACAAGTGTGCATGTATATATTTATATATACAATTATTGTTTACAGTATGACTGGTTGCACCTGTCCAGCTGCCTATAAATTTATTATAGGCAATTATGTATGCAATTGAATTCTAAAATGCCCTATAAATCGTGACCATCTGATATATATATAATAAATAAAAAGTGTGTAAGGACTGCATACACTTCAGATTTAAACACAAAATACCCCACTTTCCACTAGGATCAAAGGCAGGTGTTTAAAGAGGGCACAGAGGAAAGCTGAGCTGCACCCCAGATTTTAAGTTCCTTTGGCCCAAAAGTTTATCTTTTCTCTTTTTGTATTTATTTATTTTTTTTTTTAAGAAGAGATAGACAGCTTGCTGGGAGGAAGCCCTGCCTGCCACTTGGAGCTTGACACAGCATCTCTGGGGTGAGACTTTGGCTGGATTTACCTTCACTCAGTCCCCAGTCTCCCCATCGCTAAAATGGGCACAGGGATAGCAGTGAGCTCCTGAGGTGACCATCTGGGGGTCCTGGAGGTGTGCAATGCCTCCTTTTGCCATCCCTTCAGAGGAGGGGATGGGCTGGTGCAGTGGGGAGGGTGGCTGGACATGCTCCTGCCGCCCACCATGACCATCTCCATGAGGAGCATCAGCCACAACAATAAACACGAGCAGCTGCAGCGGCTGCGATAGAGGATGTCGCCAAAACCAGCAAGAATCCAACTTGCTCAGCCAACTCTTGTTTTCTCAGCAGAAAGAAGTGGGATGGGGAAAGGCCAGGCTTGAGCCGGGACTGCTGATCTCGGGCTCAGGGGACGAGAGAGGATGGCAGAAGGGTCCCAGCCATGGACGCTGGGGCAGCTTTGCATCTCTCTCCCGCCGCAGCCTCGGGCTCCCGTCCCTCCCTCCCTCCAGCCCCCGGCTCCAGCCCCTCTCCCCTTCGCCACTTTTGCTTTATTTACGAATATGTCGCTGGAATTCAAATGAGTTATCTATTCTGTGGCCGCCTCACTTTCCCACACAGGGCCAGTGCCTGCCTGACGCAGGGTCCGGCCGAAACAGCGCGAGAAGAAAAGGAAAGAGCAAAAGAATTCTTTTCAGCTCCTTTTTTTATCCCTCTCTCCACCCCAGCCCCGGCCCCCACCTTATTTTATTTTGTGTGTGTGCGTGTGTGTCGGGCGCACTCTTCACTGGCCGTGCCCCCCTCGCTCCCCTCCTCCCCGCTTTCATCCCCTTGGCCCTGCTTTAGCCCCCTTTATGTTACATGATAGCTCGAATGGAAGCCCAGGAGGGTCCTATAGGGAATGCATAGGATCCCTGGGAGAAAGAAAGCCCCCAACAAGCTATACACCAGATGTATAACGTTATATGGTCAAACTGGCAAACACAAAAGCAGAAAAACAAAAGAGGTGAATTAGGGAGAAGCATTCAAAGGCGTGTTTTGAAAACAGCCCAGCCAAGAGGCTGGATTCCCCCTCCTGAGACTAAATGTTTGAAAGAAAAGGTGCTGAAGAAAGAAAGGGAAGAGGGGGAGCAGGACGGGGTGGGGGAAGAAACCCATTTTTTCTAATTAGCTGAAGCCTAACAGGCCCTGAATTTTGCAACTAGTTTTGGTTTTGTTTTGGTTTTTTTCCTCCCTGTTTTTTTTTTTCTCCCTTGAAATCAAACATGGGGGAGATGAGGTGCTGTAGCTTGTCAGAGTGAGGGGGGCTGGTCAGAGGGGTGTTGTGCCAAAACCTGTGCTGGACCTCTCCCTCATCAAGGCTGCAATTAGTCCTTGGGCCTCCCCTCCCTCAGTGTTTCCAGCAGGCTCTGCCTTCCTTTATATCAGCCGCCCTTTTCCAACTTCTCCCCCACACACAGATCCATAAACTGGAAAGATACTGGTCTGGGGTAATGAGAATAGAGGAATCTGCCTTTTTTTTTTAATTGGTTTTGTTTTGGTATTTTTTCTTTTCATTAGCCTTCACTGGACACCCAGCATGCCTGACCTTGCTGAACAGCTCTGACCATTTGTCCCAGTCTGAGGTGAAAATTCATCCAAAGGAGAAAAAAAAAAGTGGAAAACCTAAAATGCATGGATTGCAGTTGCAGAGATTGCAGGATTCCAGAGGCAGGGCAAATGCTTCCTGCTTCCACCACTTGATGCCCCAGTGCCAGTCCAGGCTCCAAGTGCCTGTGCTCAGAGCTTCTCTCCTGATCTATTTCTGCAAAAGAATCTCAGGAGAAACAAGGGCACTGTCTCTTTTTCTATTGGCTTCAAAGTTCAAGCAGCAGCATTTACACCTCAGCAAAGAGGGCATAGAAGGCACCCAGGAAAATTCCTCCCCTCATGGCACTGACTGAGCATCACTAAGGGCCAGACTTTTCTGCCTTAGATTCTTGACAGGGTGGGATGGTAGCAATCTTGCAATTCTGCCAATGAAGGCTGCAACACAGTTCTCCCTGTTTCTCTGTAAGTGTCTGCCCTCTCCCCTCCTCTTCCAGTGGCAAATGTAGAAGCACAGTAAACTATTAAGATACCCAATATATAACAAGGGCCTGGCAGAATTACCATGCTGAAAATGTATGTTCACAGTTGAACAATTCATATTTTAGCTCCTTCACCTGGTGATACATTTTTTTTTTATATACTTGTGGCAATGGATAAAACAGATTCATTAGCTTTGATTAACCTTATTTAACTAGAGTTAAAAACCTACTGCAGACAGCTCTGCTTCCAATGCAGCCTTTAGGATGCTTTATCATGTTTAAGACCCAATTACTGTTGTACCAAATAAGAATAAACCATCACAATAAAATGTGGCACACACGGCCCTGTTAAAGCTCATGGCAAATAATCATTAATTTATAACAGCAACTTCCCCATTTCTATAGTTTTATTGATGGCTACAGTTAATTCAAGTTGAAAACAATGTAACTTGACACTGATCAGACCAACTAGTTTTCTGGTTTTATTGACTTTTGCCTTTTCTTTTCCTTTTTTTTTTTTTCTTTTTTTGCTTTGTGTTTGGAGTCTCAAATGGCTACTTCTTAATAAACCCTCATAAAAACCAGGCAGAGAACAGCAAGGCATAGATGAAAAGGCTTTGGGGGAGATTTTCAAAGGCACAAAAGGTGCCTAACTCCCATTGACTTTCAATTACTGATTCATTTTTATTACGAATTTTGAGGAATTAGGAGGGAAAGTTGGGTTTTATGCAGTTATTTGTTTGTGCCAGCCATGAACTAGCAGTTTTAAAGAAAAATGATGCTTTAAATCAGTAATTGCTTAGAAACTTTTTTTGTTCGTTCATCTGCAACCTATTTGCTTTTCTGCCTTTCAGAGAGCTCTTTGATCTTACTAAAAGTCCAGAAGGAATACAGAACATAAATACACTTGTTACTGCAGCTTTTTCATTTTCGCCTCGGACCTGATCCTGCACTCACTTTAAACAGATGATTAACTTCATAAATGTTCGGTTGGGCTTACTCATCAGGGTAAAACTGCCTATCTGCTTAATTTCTTTTGCAGGATCAAATTCTGTGCTAATTGAAAGAGCTTCCATGTGTTTATTTTACATTTCCTTGCATTTTGGCATAACTGGATCTGGAAAGCAGCTGCAGAACGCAACGTGTTAATTTTGGACAGGGTTTGACTGAAGTGGGAATAATAAACAGTGAGATGCTGCAGCTTTCAGGCAAAGCAGAGTAACAACAATTAAAAAAAAAAAGGGGGGGGGGGGGGAAAACANAAAAAAAAAAAAAAAAGAAGGGGGGGGGGGGGGAGAAAGATGCTAAAGAGACAAATCTCCAGTCAGTAAACTGACAAGTGTGGTTTAATATTTGACAGAGCTGAAGTCAGGCCACCAGGATTGAGAGCTGCTGTTCAGGAGTGGAAAATGTTTGTGTGTGCAGGGCAGCATCTCTGGTCTGTCTTTTCAACTTCATTTTCTCTTTTGAGTTACATAGCCCTTTCTATAAAAAGCTAAAGATGGAACTCTGGTCAAGCTATAGATTTGTTCAGAAAATGAAGTGCAAATTGTCAGCAATGCAAAACAATGAGGAAATAAACAAAATCCCTATTTTTACTAATTTAGAAAGTTTGGGCAAGAGGCGTGATCTAAATCCACTCATCCCTTTGCTAGAATGTCATGCCTGATGAAATTTGCTGACTGACACAAGTCATGATTGTTCTTTCCAGGCTGATCTTCAGACATTCTGCTCAGTGGATTTTACTCCACATCAGGGTCAATGCCAGGTCTTCAGGGCTGATTCTATGGACCAACTCAAATTTTTTTCAGCACTTTTTTTATTTTATTTTATTTGTTTTGTTGGTTTTTTTTGTTTGTTTTGTTTTATTTGTTTGCTTTTTGGTGGGTTTTTTTTGGTTTTGTGGGTTTTTTTTTTGTTTGTTTTGTTTTTTTAATTTCTTTTCTTATAGTTCCCATGGTTCATGGCAGTGGCAGAACTCCTTCCAACTTTATATGCTAGTTCATTCCATAGGATTGGGCTCTCCAATTGTGTGACCTGGAATAAGGCAGTTGAATTAAACAAAACTCTATTAGCTCTGTTCCTGGTGCAAACTGGCGTATCTTCAGGATCAAATGAAAACTTAAATAAAAATCTTTGTGTTATACATGCAACCCAGGCAAGGAATCCCAGTGTTTGCAGTGGAACTATTCCCTCATGGGTTAAATGCCTCTGTGGGTTTGCAGAACATAACTCAAATCTTTTGAGAAGAACTGAGAGATGCAGAAGAGGGTTTATGCTGAATACATTTCCCTGTAAGAGCCAGGTCCTGCTCTTGAGGAGTAGAAGGGAGCTTTGCTACCTCTTTTCCTGGAGCAACTGCAGAACAGATATTATCTATATGTTATGTTTAGGGCTGGAAATGCTTGCAAAGAATGGCAGATACTAGGCTGCAGCTAAAATATCTTCAAAAGAACCCAGATTTAATATTTCATCAGAAGAACAGAGAGGAAGATTTGCTAAACATCAAACATATATTAATACAAATGCCTCCTGAAAGGAAGTCAGTTATGAAAATCAGTGAATACAAATGTTCCAATTGACATTACTGGTGCATGTTTGTGGGTTTTTTGTTTACACTGCCACATCATGAAAAATAAAATACACCCAAACTGTGCATATTGATAAGGATGCGCTTTCATCTCTGAGTCGGGTGACATGTGAAAACTGTTTCAGCTTCATTCTTGTACCTGATACTTGCACCAAGAAACCCTGAAGAAAAATGTTGCTTCTGTACCAGTTGGGTGCATTTTTCTTTAGTCTGGTACATGCATGGAGAAAACAGCTTTAGGGGAGTGACTGTGTCTGGTCCTGCTTTAGACTAGAGCTTGCTTCTGCACATTGCAGGGAAAGGGATAAAGAAAAAGGGTGGCTCAGAATTAAAACTGTTAACCTGAAAGTTAATTCTTTGAGCTGCCATTTGCTTCCTTGTAACCCTGCTAAGGTCATCTGAGCTCAAAGGGATCAGTGGAAGGCGAGATAGCTACAATCAAGTACATGGGGTTAAAATCCTTGCCTGCATGAATAGGTATTTTGAGGGTTATCCCCAGACTGCATGGATGATTACATTTCTCTCTCTTGGGACAGTGGATGTTGAAGTTTGTTTGAAGAAGCAGCCCTGCAGGAGCAGTGGGATCCTTCTGTCTCAGATCATGTCCCTCTGAAATGGTGATGGTCATTCACAAGGTCAGCCTTGGCCCAGCTTTTGAATGGGTTGCAGTGTTTGGATGTGAAGCAAACCTGAGTGAGCCACTGACTTACCTGTCTTTCTACTTCTGTAGGATTTAATTATGATTTTTGAAGGGAAAGAAGGAATATATCATTCCTGCTGTCTATTTATCATTATTAATAGTATTTATGTTTTCCCTGCTCCAGTGGAAGTTGTCCCTGCCCATGGCAGAGGAATTGGAGCCAGGTGATCTTTAAGGTCCCTTCCAACCCAAACCATTCTATGATTCTGTGATTGTGTTAAAAAAAGGAATGAAATCTCACTGTTATGCCATCAGCCAGTAATTTGAACAATACTATCAGAAGCCAAACTGCTGAGTTTCATGAGAATCTGAAGGAGTCAAACTGACATTTCAACCTACTAGGTGTGGACTCATCAAGCTCTTTTCACATAAATGTCATTATGACCATGGTGGTCAACACTAAGAATAAAGTCTGTAGGTTCAGTATTGGTCCAAATGTGGTACCATAGCAATGAGCCAAATTGTATATTTTTGATCAGGAAAGAGCTGCATTTATTTTTTGGGAGTTCAAACTGAAAATGTGGATTTATCCTTTATGGTATCAGTTGGAAACTGTTCTGTGGGATCCACGCTGGAGGGAGTTTGAGCTGTTGCCCTATTACTTAAGTCAGATTTCAAATGAATTGGAAAGGACAAAAAGAAAAAGAAAAGACAAAAATGTAAGACAACGCTCCCCCCAGAAAAAAAAAAAAAAAGAAAAAGAAAAAGAATAAGAAAAAGAAATTGAAGCCTTTGGAGCTGTGTAAGAATAATAGGAAATTTATACTCAATTAAGCCACTCAAGCAGAGCTGTTAATTAACCTTATCAGAAAGGACATTCCATTTTTATAGACCTGAGGCTATCAGCAAGCGCTGGACTTTTTAAGTGGATGAAAAAAGGTGCAATACATTGATTTTAATGTGCAAAAGCATATTCAAAAAAAAAAAAAAGAAAAAAAGTTGA
>VZRH01003307.1:2565917-2617221 GCA_013397555.1 Urocynchramus pylzowi | reverse complement strand
AAAAAACTTAGTACAGATCCAATCTAGCTTGTAAGAAATTCTAGTATTAAAAAAAATATATATATAGGAAAAAATATGATGAGCAGAAACAGTCTTTCTACAGCTGCTAAAGAATGTCATGGATCTGAAAAAAACCCCAAATGATGTTGCCATGACCTGGAAGAAATCTATGACTGCATTTTGAAGGTCAGAATTCTGTTGGAGATTCAGCTGGACTAAATAATATGTAAATATTATATTATACATGCAGAAAGAAAAAAAAAATTGTGAAACCTGCTACGGCCTGTCCCTTAACATGAGAAATAAAGGTTGAAAATATGATCAAGAAAACAGGAAAATTTATTAGTAATTAATGCGGAAATGTGATCATCCTAAAAGGGCAGCAAAAATGCCACCTACTAAACTAGAAACTATTGAGACATAAGAAAGAAGAAAAAAACCCTGACACCATAAATCACATGAAACACATCAAAACATTGAAGCATTAGAAGGGGATGATAATGACCTGTTCTAATACGAATTATGAAGGACCAGTGAAAGTAGAACAGATAAAATACTGAGAGAATTGGGGGCTCTACTCTCCTGGAAGCCAGCTGAGCTCCCAGGGATGTACACCTGCAGAAAGGAGAGCACATTCTTTGGTTTTTTTAATATGCAGTAGAACAGGTTCATTCTGTCTTGCAGTTGCTATTTTATCAGCTGGTTTTTGTCCTTATATTTCTCTGTATATATATACATATGCATACACACACACACACATATATATATACATATACATATACATATATATATACACATGCCCATAAAACACACATAGAGACTTAAATGTGTAATGGGAATTAGGAGGATTTTTTTTTTTTAATGAGAAATTTCTTGTAATGAGATTCCTCTGATGTTCAAGGAACATTTTCATTCTAGGAATATGAAGAATACGCTTAAGTTGAAGTGTTTAAATGTTTTGCTTAAATGTCTAGCAATGGTTCTCCTGAAAATTTTATGTTCTTAAATTACACAGTTCAGTCAGGCTTTCTTTCATAATACTGGACTAACTCATACTCATTTTATTCAGGGCAATATTTCCCAAACAGAGCAGTATTGTAGATAATCTTCCTTTCAGGCAATACATTTGTGATGAGAAGAGGAGCTCCCATTCCACATCAGAGTGAAATGGAGATTGCTGAAGTCTCTCATGGATGGACTCACCAGGACAAGAGCACTGGTCAGAGCTGTTGGTCAGACCTGGGATGTGACAGAGGCTGTCCTTGCTTGACAAACATTGCAGGGAAAGGAATGACTGCTGCATCTTGGAGGACAAACCCAGTCTGCTTAAGAGCTTCCTCTGACAGTGCCATCATGAGAAGTTTTTTAGGCTAGGTTACACTTTTTTTATATTTCAACAGAAATTTCTCAGCTGAAGTTCATCAATTTAAGTATGCTAGAAATCAGAAATAAAACTGCTGGGACGTCCCATATTGACAGAATAGATTGATCCTTACCTTGTATTCTGCTAATGAGTTGGCCATTTTAGCGTTGAATAAAATTTGAAAATTTTCCAGTGGGGAAATACATCCTATCAACTTTCATTTCTGGGGAGACATCTGCCTATTCTTTACTCTCCACTATCCTTTTTTGTCAGCCAAGCACTTTCTCTTTATTAATTTAATACTAAATAATTAGTTTAAATGGGCATTTCCTAAAGCTAAGCAAAAAGAAAAGGGCAGAAAACATATTGTTCAAATTCAAATTTTGCAGTGGGGGTGTATTACATTGATAGGCAACATGCAGCATTTGATTCCAGTAGTTTCTAACAATGCCATTAACTCTGTCACCTGAACAGATCCACCAGATATAATGTGCAGATATATGATATGCAGATATAATAAACGATAGTGCCTGGGGAAAGGTGAATTTCCTTTACATTAAAGTACAGTGGGGACTTTCAGAGTTTTATAGTAGATGGTTAAGTCATACCTTTACCTCTAGATCTTCTACTTTCTGTGAGCTATTAACAGCTGGAAATGAAAAATACAGAACAAACTTATAGGGAAAATATTGCAATCCCTATATAAGCTTGTAAATACTGGTATTGCAGACTGCAGGTGGGTTATGTGTGTTTTATAATTCCAGAAAGAGACAGGTAGGGGAGCTCTTATAAATATATTATTAAGCAGTAAAGCACATTTTTACTAAATGTAAAAAAAATATGTTTCGTTCCATGAAGAGAACAAAAATTAATTTCAGAATCCTTCCTCTTCTGTGGAAGTTGGCTTGGAATTTGCCAGTGTACATCAAGTGGGGCCAGGAGTTTTCAGTGGGTAATAGGTGCATGGCTAATTAAGGTCCAGGGACCCTAATGCTAGAAGCAAGTTCAGGGCATATTTCATAAATTATTTTGGCTGAGAAAAAATGGGAAAGAGGGAATTAAAAATGTTAAAGTAGTTTTGTATATCTAGAGTTGGCATATTTAAATTTCTGTCCATTTTTCCCATGCCTATGGGAAAAAAGGCCATGCATATGTATGTGTGAGGAGACAGATGGGGAAAAAAGTTGAGAAAGTTTATCTAAGTCCTTTTCCATCTACTTTCCTTTCACCTTTCCCTTCCTAAAATGCTTTTGATCAGTGTTTCAGGTTTATCTGAATAACATTTTCCTATTTTTCTGAGCCAGAATGGAATTCGCCTGGAATTTTCAGGTTTTCCACTCAGTAAAAGGACCTGTGATTCCCATACACATTTGTTTCTCATGCAAGTCTATTTTGATTCATGTTTCTTTGAATACAAAGAAATGACAAGTATGGGCTATGGAGCTCTGGCCATAACCCTGGGTGTCTTCAGATTGGCTTGCTGGCTTTGGACAACCAAGACATCTTTCTCCAAGAAAGGCCTCATCACTTGCAGGGCATGTGAAGGATTGTGGTGCCTTGTTTCCCTCTCCCAGAAATCACCACAAAGGTACCACTGTGCACAGAATATTCTCCCCTGATCCCAGCTAATCCAGGGACAGCACCATAAAACCAGCCAGCAGCACAACTTCCATTAACTTGCTGCCCCAGCTGTTTCACTCCTCTGTGTCTCAGCCTCTTCTACCTCTGTCACATATTTATCCCCAAAAAGCTGTATGGAAGGGAATATCTTTTTGTGTCTTTGCACACTGATATGAAGAGAGGGGCATCAATCTAGATTAGAGCAGTTTAGTTCCTTTCCATAATGCAGATGAATCCTATTAAAGGATGGAGGCCTTAAATAGCCTGTACTGAACCTTCTGTGAGTAATTCAGATAACTTTTTAAACAAATCCATTCTACATTCTTTTGTGAACAAAACAGAACTACTGTGCTAACCTCATCCCATAATTTCTAAGCCCCAGAAACCCTCCAAAAAATGTATCAGCAATTAGTTTTGAATTAAACAGAAAGTGATGGAACAAATGCACAAATATTCACCTTTGTAACACGGCCACATTGCAGAGATATAAGAGCACAGCTGTTCTCGCCTAAAAAGGAGAATTCCAGAAAAAGAGAGGCTGGGAAAGAAGTCAACAATGGGCCCTGGAACTGAGCATCATGCTCAGATTAATTTAGAAACCACTAAACATTTTGCCAAAAGAAAAAAAGACAAAAAGTAAAAGAAAAAAAATTATTAGGCAATAATGTGTGTGATTTAAATCCAGCATTGGAAGCAGAAGTTCAGGATCCCACTCCTGACACACCTTAGGCCAGTTGTACAAGCAGAAATAAGGCTGGTATATTATTTAGTGGAAAATGAAACTGATCCAGAAAAATAAATACTCCAGGGGTAGGTTTTGGATTCCAAATTTGCCTAATAGCACAATATCTAAAAATAATAGGAATCTAGGAGGTTTGAGGGGACAGAACAGGGCTGGCTAGAAAGGAAAGAATCCAGAGTGAAAGGAAGGAATTCATCTGCTTCATATTAATCTGTATTAATTTCCATTTAATATCATAACCACCTGTATTGAAAGAATGAATGTGAAATATTTTCAGCGATTGTCCCGTGTAACTTAATACTGCAGGATATGGAACTGGACATGGTGTAGGGTTTGGAGAGAGCTGGAAGTGGAAGGGTGAGGAGCAAAACCACCCTGGTGATCTCCACAGACACCGTGAGTCTGCTGTGCCCAGGGCATTCCTGCTGCCTTGGCTGTCAGCAGGTAAAGCCTCCTTTACATCAGGCTGAGGAGCCAGCCTTGCCTTTGGTATTTAAATGGCAATCCTGGGGTTGGCCAACTGTAAAAACAAACCAAGCAGTGACATTCAATTTGGACTCCAATAATAATTTGGCAATGTCAACCTTTTCAGAGGTCTCCCAGCTTGTATTTTTGCTGTTCTTGTAATAGATGCTTAGTTTTTCTCACTGAAAAAAAAAAAAAGAAAAAAAGACCTAGCTCTTTTACCTAAACCAGATTCTAACACCTGTGTGTGTGTGAGGTAACAGCTTCAGAAGAGACCCACATGTCTGGTGTGGGGAAACACCAGGTTTGGGAAGCTGCTACATAGCATGGGGTTTTGTTTTAACGCCTTCCTGATCTAGGACTGTTCATCCAAAAACCGTGCTATGAGGTGCTGGGCAGCTCCTGCAAGGAACTGAGCAATTTTCTGCTTGCCATGAATTTGTTGAATCAAAGTCCTGTGGCAGCTTCGTGTGCCTTGGTGAGCGCAGAATTAGTAAAGTGCTCTGAGTTGCAACTGGTCATGGAGCTGCAAGGCCACTGCAGAGCCAAACCAGTGCTCTCTGAGCCATAACTGGCCTGGGAACAAGCCACTGGTGTATCCCTGAGATTTTTCATGTCTCCAGTTACCTGGTGCAGTGCATTATTAGCGGGCTCCCAACAGATGGTGCTAATGAGACTATTAAGTAGCCTAACCCAATATGCAAATGAGGCTGCGAAAAGGGCTGCTGGGACCTGTCGTTTCCTTCGTCCTAGACTGTGTGAAAAGGGAACTTTATTAAAAATTATTGCCACAAACAGCTTCCACAGGCTGAGAAATTTGTGCAGGTTTTAGACCTCAACTGAAGAAAGCAATTCATACCTGAAATTGAAGCAGGAAGGCAGTGGGGGGGGTCTGGGTGTGGGGAATTGAGTGATACAGGTGGACCAATCTTGAATCCTTGCTAGTGGTATTTAACAAAGCTGTGTCCAAAAGCCCTTTCAAAGACTGCAAGAAAGTCTTCTTTGTGTGGCTGATTGAATAACTCTGTTACCTCCTTTCACACACCACGGTTTCACGTAACACACCAAATACAATGTTTAAGTAAAGTTCGTGTTATGTTATACAGTCCAACAAATAAAAGGATGTTTAAAGTTAAGGCTGACATTCCATCCTTAACTTTTTGTACCTTTGTGTTACATCACACCTCAAACATAACATTGATTTAGGGCCCCTGCCCTGGCTCTATCAAGACATGGGGAGATTAATTACGTTAAATACATTATTCTGACCTTTGCGTTAACTACCCATTCCTTTGTCGGTTTAATAATTTCAACCTTTAGGTAATGTCAGCTGTTAGCATGCTCTGTTAGTCTTTTTTTTTTTTTTTTCCCTTTTCTATAAGTAGGAACATCCCCAAACATTAGAAACAGCTGATTTCCATACACTCAAGGTCATATTTTGCTTATATTTTTTTCTAAATTAGGCATCACAGACCAGCTTTTCCTGACTAGGCATGCACACATACACATCACACATCACAAATGTGCAGGTTTAACTTAAAATATAACTTCTGAATGAGTTTGTTCTTATATTTCTGGGATAGTCTCAGGTACCCATAGCTGCATGCACACAACCAGCCCTTCCTTTGTGCTTACCCAGGAATGCATGGCCCTATTCTCTCTGAGCTAGATAACATTATTGAATAACAGTGCATTTGAGTTATTATTATCATTATTGATATAAGCACATTTATTTCCTAATTCAGAAAGCTCTGATAGAGCACTTTCACCCAGTGCACAATATAGAGCTAAAGCATGTGCTACACTTCACTGGAGAGAAAGTGAGAAAAGCAAAAAAAAAACCCAAAAAAGCCAAAAGGTTTTATTTACTTGGCATCAGAACTACCCCAGAATATCTCCCATTGCATTTGTTTTTTTCCTAGATGAATTTTCAAAAATTGTACAACTTACTTTAAAGCAGAAATAAGGCCACATTTTCTCCACAGAATTCTTGACAGTCTAAGAAGAGCTCCACCAGTAAGATAATATATCCAGTATCTTGTGTCAGAGAGTGATGGTTGGAAACTCTACAAAAATGGGGCAAGTCCACCTGTGAAAAGAGGTTATCATGTCACTAGTTACCTTTAGGTATTTTTTAGGGTTGTGCCTTTTCCTAAGGTGAATCATCAGCCTAATCTATGCAGCCATTTCAGTATTAGTTACTATTGGCTGTAAATGTGGGCTGCGAGCAAGGCACTGGTGGAGCTTGGAGCTTGGAGTAGAAACTGGAGAGAGAAAAAGCAAAATAAATTCTTTCCTTCTATCAGCATCTCACATGTGTCTGGCCAGATTTGTGAAGGTGGCTTCTTCCTGAGGGCAAACTCAGGCTTTTCCCAGATGACCTTCATATTTCTTAAGATAAAGCAGAGCCAATTTTTTCCTTCTTGTTGGAACAGCTGTTGTGGCTGCTTTTGAAGAGATACAGAATCAGCTTCACCTATGATGAATAGAAGTGCTGGGCCCTTTAATGTAGAAAATTTAATTTGAGAGGTTGGACACTTGATCAAGGAACCATGACAGGACCTCTGCTGAGGCTCTTCTAAGATCTAAAGGACTTAAATACTTTAGGAATGGTCCATATCAGCTCTAGTATTGACCTCTTCTGTGGCTGTGAACCTGTCACAGGTTTGCACTGTGTGTGAAAGGGGCAAACTGCACTTACTGGTCTCCAAGGGCAAGTGATGAGGTCTTGAAGACTTTAGACCTTGCCCTGAAACTTGTTTTGTTGCTGACAGTGGGGTGTACATCTTCCTGGTGAGGAAAACTGAGCTGTGGTTGTTGCAAATATTTCAGCAGTTGACTCCTTATATTTACAGAATGTATTGGTGGTTTTTTTGACACTGCATATTTTTTTAAAATATATTCCCCTCAGCTTTCCACTCTTTTCTCCCTAAAATCAGCAGGATGACTTCACTGACATGGGAGCCAAATATAGTTCCCTGTGATGGTATCTTGTAGCAGTCATTGGTGTGAATGATGGTGAATCAGGCAACAAGAGCAGTTTCAACTACATGCACAGTTTCTTCTTCATGCCCTTCTTTGGAGGTCTCTGTTTCTGAAGGGGGATTTCTACTCTCAGAATCAATTCCTGGTTGAACCATTTCATCTCAACACAAGCTGAAGGCCAGACATTTCCAGCACTTATTTTAGGTCCTGATCCTCTGCTGAGGGAACTCAGTTAAGCTCACAGCATAACATGGCTCTATGAATGGTTCTTGCTACATAAAGTAAAAAGGACGATTCATAAATTACTTTGCATGTGACAAATCTCATTGGGACTTGACACTGCGCAGTATAAAAGGTGTCAAATGTGTTTGGATTGCATCAGTCCTCTCACCACAGACCAGAATTTGCACTGCAAATGTACTGTGCTGCCATATATTGCAATGCTGAAAGAAGGATAAAAATAAGCGACAGAATAAAGGGACACATGATTTCCACTGCTGGCAAGGTGACATCTGCCATCCTGGCTGACACACCAGTGATTAAACTCCAGACTTCCAGAACTGCTGTTGTTGTAGCTTGAACTGGAGTCAAGCCTACATAGCTGGGCTGTAACCGTCATGGTCTTAATGTATTGGACATGCCTTGTGACCCCTAATGCACAGACACGCACATGGGGCTGGGATTGTCCCCAGATGCCTGTTAGGACTTTCCAGCCTGGAATTACAGATGCTGAAAGGTAGCTATTAAGTCCAAAGGATGTAAAATAAATTTCAAATTAGCACGTAGTTTGGCTATTGGTTTAAACATCACAACACTGCTTCCCTGAAAGCAACAGTTTGAGAAAATGTCATGTGCAAGCAGGACCAAGAGTTTCACATTTCCAGTTTTTCTTGGGAGGCAACAGAGCTATTCTTCTCTCCAGTAGGAAGCACATGTTCTAATACACTTTCTTATATTTTTACATTTGCATTCACTATAGGTTGGATCAGGTTGAGATTATATGAAAATGTATATTAATTGTGGAGGAAAGTTACTTTTTCCAAATCAGGACAGCTTCCAGTCATTTTGGGGAGAAAGATTTGCTTTGTAGAAGCCTGCACCAAATCTATCTGTGCTGGATATGTCCTTTACAAAAAGGCCCAAGCACACTGGTCCATTTTTCCCTATAACAAAGAAGCCAGCATCACAAATTTGGTCAACTTCTATTTGTCTCCGTGTCACTTCAACCCTTTCCTGCCTTAGAGGCAACTCAACAGAAAGCCACAGGAGGACCAAGGTAATCATCTCCCTGATGAAATATAAAGCACAGAGGTACAAAAGCAAGCCACATTTCTGGAATGCAGCACAGGGCTTAGCTGTGACTCCCAAGCCTGAGCCTATCAAGCCAGGGAGGGGAATGAAACTCTTTACAAGAATCAAAACTTGGAACCAAATCTTACTGCATCTGTATTCAGTGCCCTGTTAATGGGAAATGAGCAGTGGAGAAGAAACTGCTCCCCATTCTCCAGCAGTTCAACATGCATGCTCAAAGTGCAATTGTCTGAAAGAAGAGAGTAAAATATCTTTCCTGATGCCAGGACAGAAACAACAGGGGAAATGCTGGAAAAGGCAGCTCTGGCAGGGCTGAGTTGTAAACAGGAGAGGAGCTGCAGTGGCTGCTGGAAAAGGGAAGGGGGGGCATGGGCAGGGGAAGGGATCAGGACTACAACTTCGAGTTCCTCTGGGGATTTCTTCAGTGGATTGCACAGTCATTTGTAAAAATCAACTGTGACTGTTACACTCTCACTTTCTTCTTGTTGCTTTATTCCACATGCAGCCCAACATGTTTTTCCACCGATACGCAGATTTTGAGCTGTTTTGTTTGGACTCACCAGTGGAGGGGCTTCAGTTGACACAAAGGGCTTATCAATAACATTAAACCCCTTTTGACAGCTGTTTTTTTGCTTCCCGTGTCTCCTGTTAGGGAGGAAAAGGGGCTGCAGGCTTGAATAGCTTGAATAGCAGCCAGTACCTTCCATGGGTAGCACACTTCAGGCAAATCTAGAATTACTTCCCTCCTGGCTTCAATTCCCCCATGGGCTGAGGCCCCCTCACTCAGCACCAACAGAATAAGCCTTCAGTTGATTGCTTTGGTAAATCCATCATTTTTGCATCCTAATAATTAGCCCAACAGATGTTGCAAAGCTGGAAACATGAATGTGTTTCCCTTTCAGTGAAAGGATCACTTCTCTAAATGAGTGATGTCCATTTTAACTCTCCCCTGATATGCATAAATACACACGCAGCCAGTGTGACTTTAGGCATGAAAAATCAGTAATGGTATATGATTCTCAAATCTAGTAGAACTGATAAAAATCAAGGTTGCCGTCAGCTGAGTAAATTGAGAGCTCCAAGTGAATTTGGTGGTTGGTCTGGGAAAAGGGGGTTTTTGTGCTGGTGAGTTGCTCCCTCTCGTGGAAAACCAGCATCCCAAAGCCATCTAGCACGGCAGAAAGCAGTGCCGTTTCTTGGATGACTCTGCTTGAGGCACAGTGTGAAACCTAGAGACTCTCACACACACACACACACACACACACTCACAAGCCCGACCCTGCAAGCACAGAAAACATTCCTTCTCCCTGGGTTTTATGCCAGGAACCTTGGCTTGCTGAGCAGAAATCTTTAGGAGTGAAAAGCACCCGCCCTTCCAGAGCCTCATCATTATTGCCTCATTAGTTTGGCTATTTCAAAATCCTTGTACAGCACTGATCTGGGGGTCTTGGAAAGGCAGAGACATCTGAAGCTCAGAAACAGGACTGGCTCCCTTTTTTCCTGCCTACTTTTGCTTTTGTGTCCTTTGGCTTTCTCCAGGACAAAATTAAGCCTGCTTTGGGAAGGACTGATTATTGAGGAATTATTACTATGCTATTAACAGAATAGCTATTATTACTAAACTATTAACTGAATAGCTTCCCTCTTCCCTCTTTCCATTTTAAGGTTCTCCCTATTTCTGCAGCTCAGATAATCCAAACTCTTATCCATCCATTCTCCCAGCTGTAAGAATAAGCCAACTTCCCTGTCATCCCATGGGTATGATTCCCCTTCACCCCCCCAGGATAATCACATGTTCTGAACTAGTATTTTTTTATTGCTTTTATCGAGAGATTTTATTACAAAGGAAAATACGTCCTGTATTTCTTAGACTGGAAGGATATAGACTTGGCAGTTAGAAACCACCATAGCAATTTTTAGCACACTGGTGTGGTTTACATGGATTAATCTGCAGTAACTCTTTGGAACGCTCTTCAACTGCTCCAAAGCTGCCTCAGTCCAAACAGTTTATAAGCTAAATAACGAAAGTCTTGTAAATATTTATTTAACGAGACATATTTTGAATAACTGACATGTATAGAGCCTTCCTAGAGAGTGTGTTATCACCATCAATTTTCATGGTCTGATATAATAACAACTACCAGTGTAAACCGTGGCAGGGAAGATATTGACAGTCCGAGGCCACTGTTAGCAGCAGAGTAATAACGGGGCAAAGAGACTGCACCGAGCTGCAAAAGCAGGATTCAAATTGGGTTTGCTTCCACTTGGCAAATCACTGGGAGGAGAAACTATGTGAGTTATCTGTTATTAGAGATTGACTGTAAATATGCTGTAGTTACCATGCTATTGCAGTGCAATTATCCAGAGGTTATTCCTTTTTAATAACTACCTACCAGGCAGAGAAAGAAACACAATTTATAGAGCTTCATTTCCTTCTTTGGCCTCCTAAATTCTGAACAGTGTTTTCATGCCACAGTGATAGGTGCTGTTTTGCCACCTGTATAGACTAAATTAATCTGTGGAAACATCAGGTTAATTACCTAAACATATTGCTTATATTTAACCCTATTGTTTCGTATTAAATATGTGTATTTTTAGTAGCCAGATAAAGTTATTTATGCTGCAAATGGCTCTCAGTTACGAGTTCATGAACCCTCTGATTAATATGAATTAGAAATGATAACATAGTAAATGTGTAAATGGTCTTGAAAGAGAAACCCTGTTTGTTACTCTCATAATTATTATACACAGTTTCAAGCCTTTCATTCAGCTCTTTTACAGCAAAAAATGGCATCTCATCCACTGGTATCAAAACCAGCTCAAATTCTGGGCATATTTCACAATCATTTTTCCCCTCTATGTGTCTATAGTGATGATGGATGGTGTGGACTGACTGTCCTTAGAAGTGAATGTATTTATTTGTCCACAGGATACGGATAGCACATGAAATTGCAGTGGTAGTGTAAACCTCCCCCACACATCACCCTCTGTCAGTGTGGCTCAGCTTTGACAAAAAGGGACACAGCGAGCCATGGGGAAATTGTGTTTAATTCCAAAGTCACACAGAGAGTCAGTGGCAGGCTGACAATGAGGACTTCCAGCCCCTCATCGACATTCCTCTGCCGTAAACACGGGGCACCAGCCCCACTCTAATGACACAGGGGGAGCTGGGCTCAGCTCAGGAGATGCTCTGCAAAAAAGGCCTCCTTGCATTCAGCTAAAATGCTGCTAGTGGGATGTGATTAATCTAACTTCAGACTCTAGAATAGCTACTATTAAACCCAGGGGATGGCTTTATTGAAAAAATAAATAAATCTGGCTTTAAGGGGTGGGGGTTGAAAACAAGAAACACATGTGGGATTATTTTAGGCCTCGTTTCTTAAAAAAAAAGGACGTTTTGCACTGTTGCTGCCATGGCATGAGAAGTCAGGTTTGTGACCAGGCCTGAGCATCCCACTTTGTTCTGCCCACTCAGGCCAAATGTCCCTTCAGCACAAGGGTCATCACCATCCCTGACAACTGACTGTGCATTTTGTTCTGGGGCAGTCTCTGTTCAGTAGCTGGGTGCTTTGAATGCTGCTCCTGGCCCCTCAGATCACAAAGAGCTTGGCATGGGCGCTTCTGCCATGCTGGTGAGTCCCCAGAGTCCTGTGGATATTGAGGAAGGCTGTTGGAGAGGGGTGGAAGTTCTGCATGTTGGTTACAGTTCTGCATGTTGCCTGAAATGAGAAACTTATAAGGGAAGTGTTTGCTGGGATTACCCTTCAGGTAACCTCTTGCAGCATAATAGTGACACAGGATACAGTGATTTGCCACTTTCTGGAATCCCAGTCCTGGATCTAAAACAAGTTATTATTTTGAGACTAAAAAACCTTGCGTTTTACTGGTGCATGTAAATACTTTATTGATCAAGCTGGCAAAAGGCATGTACACTAAGGTTTGATTTATCAGAGACAGCTTTTCCCAGCAAGATACAGGTATTAGGTAAGCCAGCCTACATCTCTTAAAACTGTCATCAATACAACAATACAATTTTTCTGGTTCTGGTGAGATCAATACAATTGTTCCTGATTCCAATGTTGTCATAAATCCCCAATAAACACAGTCTGTGCCTTTGAATAAAGTTTGGTAGTGTCATACTTCCAGGACAGCTGAGTTATAATTAGACCTTTTTCTCCCTATTTTTGTCTTATAGACCTTTCATAGAATTGTAGACTGATTTGGGTTGGAAGGAACCTTAAAGATCATCTAATTTCAACCCCCATGCCATGGGCAGAGACACTTTCCACTTTGATTACCTTCATCACTGAAAACTCATACCTTTATGTATTTCTTGTGGTGTCCTTCCTGATTTGAATAGAGAAGCTGCCAAAATATATTTTTTCAAGTTCTTCTACAGAGGTGTGATTTCTTCAGTCAGATTCATGTGATAGGCTATCCTAAACAAATAAAATAATATCACACATATGATTACACTGCAGTGCATGCAGTGGGGAAGTAATGCATTTTTTTTTTTTCATACCTTATGTGTGATGAGGATGTTTAGAGCACAGGCTGCAGAGGAGGATTTCTGTAATTGCTCTACAACTGACTGTCTCACCAGTCCTGTGACCCTGAGCAAATCCCTCAGTCTCTCTGGCTCTGACCTTCTTCTCGTGTAAGTTTTATCTCCTTCAGAGAAGCTTTGTCAAGATAATTTATGTTTCAAAGCATGTGGAAATCCTTGGCTGGGATATACTACTAGAGTGCAGGCAGACAATAATGGATATGAGTGTCCCAGGCTATGACTCTCCGGGTTGTCGCTTCATGTTTGGTAACCTCCTTGTGCTGTCTTGTGAGGCCTCACTCTCTGGGTGCATCCCTGCAGAAATATCTTCATTCTGCTTAAGAACACTGCCCAAGGAAGTTGAAACCAATTGCTGTTGAAATGCTGCTGGAGAACCCTGGTATTCACACTGAGATTGCATCTACACTGACCTGTCACAGCATTCAAGGTGAGGTTTTTGAAACTAGATCCTGACAGCTGCTCTCTGTCATGGTCAGATTTGGTGAATTTTCCAGAGTTTTCAGTGCCCCCTTACCTTGGCTTCCTGCATCTTCAGCCTGGGCAAGTGCCCCAAAGGCTCAGCAGGTTTGTGCAGAAAATAGAGGCCTACAGTGTTTGTGTTTATGAGCTGTAATTTTGTTTAAGAAATTCCATTTATTTCCCAGACTGAGAGCACTGCAGAGCAAGCCAGGTGATTTCCCCACTCATTTCTGGAAAATTACAAGAAATTAGGTAATGTGGATAAGTATTGGTCAATTTTTAAGCTCCTGAATTCACTTCTCTGCACACACAGTCCTCAAAGGCTTCACCATCCTTCAGCAAGACCATGGTCTTGGATTAGCACCTCAAAGCTTTTTAACTTTGCTGACTCTTGGTCAAATCTTGGGTCTTGGTCAAATCTTTCTCTTTGAGAAAGGCAGAGAGAGAGTCTTAGCTTTAGGAACATCCAAGGACATCTTGGAGGAACAGAGCTATTCTTGTGTTTAGGTGCAGCAGGGTTTGCTTGCATTCAGGCAAGTGAACCCTGTAAAGTTTGATGCTGGCTACTGTGCCTTGTGTGGTTGGAAAATGTGCCAGCTACAGATGCAGGTGACCCAAGGAGGGAAAAGGAGAAGGTGAACACTAAGTGATTGATCTGTGATTCAATATCTCTCTTCTCCTTCCTACTAGATCCACACTTTTACTCTGAGGCCCTTGTGGAGAGCATGAATAGTGAGATAAAGTGGGGATACACCTTGAAATGAGGCACTTGAGCAAGCTTCTCCATCCTTTTAGCCTAAATTGATGTGGTTTAGGTATGGATGAATATAGTAGAGACCTGTGCATGTTAGAAAGGCTGTGCTGGAAACAATCTAAGTGCTTGGGGATTATGCATTTTCCCCAGAAGTTCTCCATTAGATGAAAGGATTCCTGTATCTTGAAATTAATATATAAGAATACTCAGCATGAGCAGAGATGAGCTACTCTACTGGGATTGCCATGAGATCCAACCTCATGGGGAAGGATAGATCTGGTGGGATAAAAGGCTAGCACGTCCTCCCTCAGGAATGTGAGGGGGTGGTAGATCTATCCACTCTCAAAGTGGGAAAGAAAAGCGTCCACTTAGTTCTCAAAGCCTTGTAAGAGGCAGGACTGGCTTCCCAAAATGAGTTCTCTTCTCTTGCACTCCCCATCATAAGTGGCCAAGGCAGGTGACATGGGAACTGATCTTCCACCTCACGGGAAAAGCAATTGACAAACCTGCCTAAAAAAACAAATCATAGATTAAATTATCATTTGAAAAGGAAAGGAAGGGAAGGGAACCTGCAGTCTTGAAGCATCCCAGAAATCTAAACAGAGGCCGCCTCACCATCCAGACTCATTCCATTTTAGTGTGCTATTTCCCAAGTTGTTGCGTGAATGATCCCAGTGTCTTTGCCTTTACAACCTTGCCTGATAGGCCATTCCACACATTTATTATCCTCGATGTGAAAAAGTGCTTCCTAACGTCTGTTCTAAATCTGTTTTAATTTCCATTTATGCTCCATTGTCCTATAATCTGTTTGGAGCTGAAAATAGAACCAAGGTATGATCTTCTTACAACCCCTGGCAATAAATTTTATTAGTATTTTTTTCCAAATTTCACAACCTTGCAGTAAATAAGAAAGCTTTATGGGGAAAAATAACCTCTATCCTCCTCCACTCTCCTCTCCATCCACAAACCCCATGACCTTTCTAAACTTTGGCCAGTATCATTGTTTTCTTTCACCCCTCCCTTTTGACTTAATATTGCATTGGTTACAGGAGTAAACCAATTATATGAGTATTAAAAATGGAAGCAGTTTGCTTGCTGGCAATGTATATCTTTCACCAATGGCTGATGAAAAAAAAAAAAAAAAAATTCTCCCAGCTGCTCTGTAAAGCTCTCTCAATGCAGCTTGGAACATCTGGTTTGTTTTGTGTGCAGTCTTTTACATGAGGCATTTGCAATTCTTTAGTCAAATTGGATTTTTAGTTCACTTTCCGGTAGAAAGGTTGATATGTTTGTCATTAATAAGCAAGGTAAAAGTAATATGTATGTAATTAGAATTCAGTCATCAGAACCAGGGTGGCAGGGTCCCCTAAAAGACATTTTCATTCACTTCAATCTGCAATCAGAGGATGAAGTTTCCTCAATGAGTTAATGCCATTCGGTCCTGGTGGACTGTAACATTGCTCCAGCAAGGCATATTTATTTGCATGATTGGCAATTAGAATTTATTGATTTCAAAAAAGGAAATCCTTCCCTGGGTACTTGTGTTTCACTCCCTTGGCTGACATCGGGCAGGAAAAGCTGTCAAGATATGGATACCACATCTGGGTTGGAGGAGGAAAACATAATTATTTCTATTTCTCAACAGTAATTTCTCAGGATCAAGGGCACTGATGGACTCTGGAGAGGGTTCACGCCAATATTCCTTGGCAGGAAATGAGATGGTTGATGACTATAATAACGAGACCTTTTTGATAATCTCAGTGGAGGATGCAATGCAGGCTCACACCCAAACTAGTGTCTACCAGATCTGGGCACTAGATCAGGCTGGTCTTACTCATGTTAAGGTTTCAGCTGGAATTTTATTTGAAATCAGAAATCACCTGAAAGTGGACTGGATCTTAGAGTGGCCCTTAGCATGCAATTTCATTGCCACAGACAGTTAAGAAGGGGTTTGTCATTGTTGCCTACATCCAAAACCAGAATAAGAAAAACGCCTCCTCTCAAATAATGGCAAGGACAAGATGAGTTCCTTCTACAGGAATTTCAAAGGTGGGCAGCTTAGAAATTATAGACTTAATAAAAAAATATACTGAAGCTATTAATAAAGGGTGAAAATGAAGAGGCCAAAGGAGGGACAACTTTTGAAACATTCATTTCCATGATTCCCATTTTCCATTGGAGGCAGTATATTGCAGATAATAGTCAAGAATAGACACAAGCTCTTGTCTGCTACTTCTAAGGAAAGTGACAGCCCACAGAGAGTTGAAATATGCTTCATTCTCCACCCTCAACTTGACCAAGAGCCTGAAAGGACTTACAGCTCTGCCCTTTTTACCCATGCCCCCATTTTCCCTCAATATTGTTGCCAAATATGCAGTCGAAATTAATAGCTCTGCTTCACCTGCCACATGTCAAATTTAATTTTACTTTAAATCAGTCTTAATTATTCTGGTGAAGTTTATAGTTTTAATGGAAAGACATTGCTTGCTTAAACTATAACATTTATTACAAAGGGCCAAGAGAGATTTAAAGTCACATTGTCTTTCCAAAGTGGACATTTTTAACTAGATAGTATCACATCTCATGCCTTCAAGGAAGGTGAACTTTCTGAACACCAGCTGTCCAAGAGACACCCAATAACCAAAAAACAAACAAACAGAGAAAAAAAAAAATCCAACCCCACACAAACTGAAGACAAAGCCCAATGCCCAGTGGAGATTTCTCATGTGCACCAGGGCACTCGAGCACCAGCATGGTACAGACTAATCTTTGCCGTGAAATATTTTTGGGGAATGAAGAGAGAAGGGTAATTCCAGGAACGTGGCTCCCGTTTGATAGGCTGACAAATCAGGTCAATGGCTGATACTGATCACTACAAAATGCTTCAGCTCTGAGGAAGATTTAATGGTGCTCACAGCACTGTAGCTGCCTCCATCTCCCATTGGTGCCACTCACTTTTGTGCAGGTGAAACATAAAACCAAGGGCTATTAAAGAGCCCACACTTTTTCCAGGAAAGAGGGTGTTAGGTCTGCATTAGATCCTGGCACTAATCCAGAGCCTGTAATCACACCTTGCCAACTGTACCGAAAATTTCCCCTATGAGTTCCTTTGGCAACACCCCATTTTGCAGAGCTAAGTCTGTGCAGAGTGACAGCATCCTTTCAGTCCAGCTGCATTTCAGTCATAGGAAAATAACCCCCTGGGCACAATTGATTAAGCACTTTGGAACATCTCTGGCAGTCTTGTTTAGTGGTTAGAACATAAGAAAGAGCATCAGTATTCAATATCTGATTGTTTGATGATTACTATTAAGGTATTTAATTTTTTGTGTGCTTTGCTTTACCTGCCTGTGAAATAAGTAAAATAGTATTGCTAAAAGTATATATAGTCTATAGCTATCCATTATGATTTGCATAAATATCCCTAAATTCTCTCCAATTCCCTTCAAAGATAAGCATTAGCTGAAGGTTTATACATGCATTGTTTCTTCTTTTTTCCTTTCTTTCTTCCTTCTGTGGGCTTCCACTCAGAAAACAGATGGTCTCTTCTCACTGACATTTTCTTACAGTTTTTAAATGATGCTGCAGTAGGGGAGAGCTGAAATGTTCAATCTAGAGCTGTTCAGTCTCAATCTAGGTTCATAATTAACAGTAGCTAAGTGAAGTTTAATAAGGGCAGCCCACCAACTTCTCTTTTTTTCCTTGTGCTTTCACAGCCAGGCCATAATGAATGTGCAGTTCATGGAGTTTCCCCTGACCGTGACTCTCTGGAATATTTAGTGTTTACCTTTTGTGATAATTAAAGGAAAGGAAATGAACCCTAAAGGAAGATGGAGTGACATCTAATATTCCTTAATATTCTCTTGTTTCTTTAAGTGATGGCTTTTGCCAAAGGAGGGCCTCCCTCTCTTATCATCAGCCAGGTCCTGACCCTGGGCCAGGGATCCTGGCTGTAACTTGACCCTGGACCAGGTGTGTGCCTGCAGGTCACAAGGCTGACAAAAAAATATCAGCCCATGCTGCAAACAAGCCATTCCTGAGCACATTATTGCCTTTAACTCTTTCAAGCTCTCTTGAGGCATGAGCACTGGAGTGACTGCCCTGTGCTGCGGGACTTGCTGCCAACTTATCCCATACCTCTGCAAACGTGTGGCATGCCAGGAAAACTGGGATAACTGTACATGTGTTTAGCTGTGAGCCTGCACAAACTGGACCTTTCATTTGTGAAATCACCTTTGTTTTATCTGGTTGAAAATGGAGAGAGTTTGTGACCTGCAGAGCCATTTGCCTCCTTCCTCTGCTTTCACAAAGCTGTTACTAAATCTCAGGGATTTTACAGGGATAGACTCTGGGATGGGTGAGCTGCTCCAGGTTTTTGCAGCAGGTCAGACTCTGGAGACTTTCAAGCACTGTCTCAGATGTGCCTCGGGAGAGAATTCAGCTTTAATGACCTCACTCAATGCAGTGACTGCTGTGCTGGACAATTAGACATGCAGTGTAAGTGGCCCTGAGGAAACTCCCAAATGCCCCTTACAGGATGGCAGGGTTGTTCTAAGCATGGCCCAAAGTGTCTGCAGTCTAAGCATTTGGTTGCCCTAAATCCTCTATGATTTTGAGTATGGATTACTCACAGGTCCTCGTTTCTCCAGCAAAAACCCACAATAAATGTAATATATTCTTTTTACTTGCCTGCTGCTTTTCTTTTCTCTTTTTTCCCAAGCCTTCAGCATGTCCCCAGGTCATCCCTGCAAGCCTTTGTCCTCGGCTGAAATGTCTGGAGACTTTTATGGGGGGTTCCTGTCATCACATGCATCCCGGTGCATGGGCTTTTAGGCAGACTCCTCAAACTATGAATTAAAAAGCACAGGAACTGACAGCCCTGTGAACTACCTGTGAAAAATCATACCTGGGTTTATGAAGCTATTATGTCTTCAAGGACGTTCAGCCGCAATTCTTGAGGAGACAGTGTTACGGGGGGGGGGAGAAAAAGGCTTTTTCAACATCAGTATCTACTCTAGTCCTACAAAATGAATGCTACTAAGTAATAAGTAGTCTTCATTGTTATGAGCATAGAGAGTGATCCAAAATCTATTAAACAGGAGAATTTCCAGTGATATCAGTGGTTTGTGGTTGGGGTCTTCAGACAGAAAATCTCACTGGTATCCCATTTGCATTGTAACAGTCTCATAACAATTTGTGCAGTAAAATCATTACCAAAAGCCATTAATAATATGAATACACCAGCAGTTCAGCTCTTTCCAAAGGGGCTTAGCCCCCCTTCGCTTCTAGAGTCATGCACAGTTAAAGAAATCAAACCTTTCCCTTTCCTTTTACTGATCATAGAAGTAAAAAAAAAAAAAAAATAGATAGGATTGAATGTTTTCTCTCTTCCTTTTCCCTTTTCCTTTTTGCTGCTGAAAAATAAAAATAAAAAATGGCCAAATCCATTTTAATGACACTTTATATAAACCATTTTTCCAGACTGAGATTGTGGACATCACTATGTTCCACCCCATCACAAACTTTTATGGCTGACTTATAAAGTCCCAGAAAAGGAGATGTATAAAATTCATGCAGACCATGGATACCAGAAAACATATTTGGGAGCTTAGGCAGGGGTTCCTAGGAGACAGCTAATATGTAATTGAGCAGTTACCCTCCAGTGTAGGAATATCTAAAGAAAGCAGATACCTGGTTGCTCAGGTAAAGCCCATTTCAAAAGTTAATTTTAAACAGATGGAATTTGGTGCGGTCGATTTATAGCCACATTCTCTCACCAGCACAAACAACAAAACGTAGACCAGAAAGATGCTTGTGAGTCATGGAGATCCAAGACATAAAGCCAGTTTATCTCCCATCTGCCTTGTGATATCTTCCCTCAAATTAAAATGATCATCCATACAACACACATTTAGAGTGTACAAACCTAAATGTACTTTCATGACCACATGAACCCTCCCGCAAACTCAGACCACACCAATCAGTTGCACTTCCCAGCTGTAATTCTTAGCAAATGAATAAAAATCCTACAAAAGTCCATTAAAGTGTTAATATCAGCACTCTTTGTGCCAGTGCATCCTACTTTGTATGATTTAAATTGGTACAAGACCCTCATGGATTGGAAACACTGTATTATCCTTTTCATCCCATTTATCTCGCAAAGTGAATTTATTAATTCTCTCCATACCAGGAAAATTCTCTATTTTTCACTTTTTTTTTTTTTTTTTTTCACACCAAGAGGGCTTTTTTTTCTAATTGCCAACCTCAGTTTTGCTGCAGCCCTACACNTTTTTTTTTTTTTTACCACTATTGATTTCTTTCAGGAGTGTTAGAGATGATGCATTGGAAACACTGGAAGACCAAAAGCTTTCATCTTCTACTCAGAACATCAGATAAACTAAGTCTCCAAGTTTGGAACAAAGATGATTGACTGGGAAATGATTTAATAATAACTTCTCCATGTGGAATTCTCTTTTAAAATGTATTGTATTCTGTGCATGCCTACAGGTGTGTGAGTATATAAAAATAATAGATCTGGCTGAAAACTCTTCTGCTTTGGCAGTTTTCAATCTTTCTGGGTTTGTTTCCCAATAGAAAGCCATTCTTTTCACTGAAAACACGAACAACAATGAATTTGTTTACATGTCAATGAGGGAAAAATCCTTCACGTGTTTTTTCTTCTCTCCTGCTTTACTCTTTTATTACCATGGTTATTAGCTTTACCATTTGACAGAGCACCAGATCTTTAGCCCCTCACAGCACACCAAGGCAGGCCTTATCTGTGCCATAAACCTTGTCAGCTGAAGTCATCGAGGACTTGGCCCTGGCCATGTGTGCTCTGATTGCTGTGTTTGGATCAACATGGCAATGCCCCAGTCCTGTTTTGTGAAAGCAAATGTAGGATATTTATCCTCACAGCTCTTGTTAATACTGAGCTTGCAGAGAGCTTGGGGGGAACTTCTGTCTTGGACTGAGGTTCCCTTGCAGGTCTTTGGGATGGGAAACATGGCACTGCTTGCTCAGGGATGCTCCATTGGTGGGAGAAGGCTCAGTGGCTCCAGCGGCCCTTGGCCTCACACTGTCTGACCTTTCCTGAGGCAGATCGTGCACACAAAGCAGCACATGTGTATGGATGGGCTGGGAAAACATCTGCTAAAAATGGAGCAGCAGACTGATGAGCGAGGAGCTCCTGGGCAGGGCGTGTTCCTTTCTCCTCTGGAGGTACCGAGGTGGGACTGTGAAATTTGGCGGTCTGTCGAGTGTCTTTTTTGTGCACTGTCACGCATGGTGTTTCCAATCAGCCTGCCAGCGCCAAGAACTGCCGAGAGCAGCCAACCTCTCCGCCCTCCTGCGCAGCTCAGTAACTGCAGGCTTCCTCTTGGCAGGCATCTTCTGCACCCAAAATAATAAATAAATAAAAATAAAACCACTCTATAAGAGTCTGCCTGTCTCCCTCCCCTTTTATGAGAAAACAGAGTGGGGGGAAAATGTTGCAGGTGGAGTAAGAAGAAAAGCAAAGAAAAATCTGCTCAGACAGAGAGACAAAACAAGCAACTGCTTAAGGGATTTGGCAGCAAATGAAACTGCCCCCTTCCCCCTCCCCGTTTGGAGCCTGGTTCAGCATGTACTGGTGGTGGATCACAGTACCAGCCACACTGAGATACAGGCAGACACTTCTGTCTCACCAGCTGCTCTGACAATCCATTTTCATAAAGGAATGGGAGGGGAAGCAAATCTGCAAGATGGAGCTCCCGGTCACCGTGTGAAAGCTTCTCCCCGCACCGCCCCATGCTTCAGGTGTCGAGGCTGTCAGAGGAGTTTGACAAGAGCAGAGAGTGGCTTTCCCTAAGCATACAGCAACTGCAGCCAGGATGCCTTCAGTGGCTACACACATCCAGGCTCGTATGTTGCACATAGTGCAATTTTGGAGATCCCTAATGAAAACCTGAAGTGCTGCATTATGATTGATGACTGGAATAGGCGTTCTTCCCACTGGGCAGTTAATGAGACAATCGCTCCATGTTTGCTTAGGACAACACCATCTTAAGAAAATCAGCTCTGGCTACTTTAGGCATTAATAACATGTTGTATATATTTTTTTTTTCTTTTCCCATGAGGTGTTAACCCTTTAAACTGGCCCGGGCTAAGGAAAAATCTGGACAGTTAAGTTCTGTCAACTTGTCTGCCTACTTATGTAACAAACTATTGCGTGACACAATGCATTTTTTATGCAATTGAAATGATTCATCCAGAAAAGATACATTTCAATGGAAGGGAATAAAAGTGATTCTTTACATTTCGTTTGTGCAAGTACCAAAGCTTGTGAGGCACTTTGGAGTCCATCTGGCTGAAATGTGCTATATATAAATGTAAGATTGTTATCACCAAAAACACATTCAGTATGGTGTTTCTCTCACATATTTTTTTGTTAATTTCAGTGAACCAGTTCTTTATAATGAATAATTTCCATTGGAAAGCTTTGTTTTCCCTGTAACATAAAGCTTTTTTGGTTTCAATCCCTTGTCTGGTTTTCATTAGCTTTGCAATGAATTAGCCAAGAGGGCTTTTCCTCTCAGTTAGGTTGGGAAAGTACCAGTGGCATGTGTCTGAGTTTTGTGGGAAAGTGCCTTTCCCCCCTTTATTATTTAAATTTTTAATTTTGCTTGTATTCCACTACAGATTCTTGCAATCCCAATAACAAACCACACTCCTACATTTTCAGATGTGTCTGCCTTTGCTCCTGCATATCCCCTACATGCTCATCACCATGGGATTCTTATCTGTCTGAGTACAGTGTTTTATATGTTGTAACTATATAAATGTGTGTTTGGAGATCTTAGAAAGCAAACAGTCATAAAGAGATTGGTTTTGAACTCGTACCATAGGAAATGACCTGATTCCTAAATCCCAAGCAAGCCTTTCGGAGGAAAGCCCCAAATATTCCCGTCAAATTTTATACCCCTTTTCAAGAAGTACCCAAATCCTTTCCCTTGTAATATCAACTTCTTGCAAAGTTATATCAATATATCTATTGATGGGATGTCATCAGTAGAGTGGGGACATGTTTGGGTTGAATTTTTACCCCTTAACAGATCTGGACTCTCTTTTCACTGATATAGTCCACAGTGTTGGATGAGGCAGAAACATATGAACAGTGCTACTGAACATCCTGTAATGTCTGTGGCCCTGCAGGTGTATTTAGGAATGTGGTTTTATGGCTCTAAGGTGATCTCCACACTGATTCACCAAACCCTGCTTTTTCTGCAGAACTGGAACTTGTGTTAAGCCTGTCCTTACACACACCAGCAAAGCCAGGCAAACACTTGCCTATCATTCTGTTTCCCAAAGAACTTCATGTTTAAACAGCTCCCATCTTAGAGGGGAATTACTTTAATCAAAAGACCTGGTAAAGAAATTAAAACAAATGTATACAAATAAAATTACATAGTGCATTGTGCCACATTTGACTTGCATATGAAATGTTTTTATAAACCCCTTTATGACCTCCCCACTTGTGACTTCTGGGTCTTGTTACTATTAACTGAGTGGAGGATAGATCTTACTCTATCCCAGATGCAGCTGCTTATGAATTCACCCTTTCATAAACTAAATAGTTTATGTATATGCATGTGTGTACTTTTTCTCCTTTTTTTGCAGTAGGCAGAAATCACACACAATATGATGCAGTAACATCACTCCTCTGGGCACCTCGCTTTGCACATCATTGCTTCCAAAGGTAGACACAACCCTCCCAGACAGCAGTGGTAAGTTATCAGACTTGGGAATAAAAATCTTCTTCTGTATGGAAAACACTGCTGTTGTAGAGCTGGAGCTGGACCCTGACTAGAAAACAGGCTGTGCTCCTGCTTCAAACACTCCTACAGCTCTTAAATGGCCAGTGTCATAAAACCCAACATGAATTACTGCCTTCCAGCCAGCTTAGTATTTTTATCTGCAAACTTTTATTTCATTGTTCAGCACAGACGTGAAATAGTGGGGAGATTGCCCAGCTGCACAAAGCTCCCTCTTGTCCCCACCTCCACCAAAGCTGACCATACAATGACAGTGACCCCTGAGCGTTGTGCCACTCCAAAACCACAGGAATGCCACAGGTGGGGCATTGGTGACAATGGACAGGCACTTCCAGGGGGCTTTCAGAGCAGTGCTTACCTGGACTTGCCTCTATATTTATATTCTCAAGGACCTGGAAGCAAAGTGAGGGCTCTGGGAGCACTACCATGATGTAATTGGTCTCCCAGTGCATAGTTTGGAGATTTGCACCTGTATTTAACCACAGGTAAAGGAAATACTGAACTCATTTTCCAGTATTTGCAAGTTTGGTGGTGTCTTCATACAAGACCAGATTTCAAGTCAAAAAGCATTGCCACAAATTAAGATATAGAAATTACCTTGAATACAGTTTTCTGTGTCCTATGTAGGAAAGCAGCAATAAAGAACTGAACAGAAGGAAAAATATGCATAGAAAGAATCACAAAGGAAAAATAAAAATTAAAAAATTACCTGTGTTGGTTCAGAAAGATTTAACTTGAATTTTAAGCCTATCTGAGCCCACTGACATGTCTTCTTTCCTCCATATCAGCCAAGGCCTGATACTGTGTAATATGCAGCACTCAGCTGAAAACTGAAGAGGATCTAGGCCTAGGGATTGGAGTTAAATTTAGCCAAAGCAAATGTACAGGCTCCTCTCCCAGTTCTATCCTGGTGCCATTTTGTAGGATCTGTTCTAATTACTGTTCTAATATGAAGCTGCAACTAGTTATGATATTAAATGAAGTATCTGAATTTCATAAAATTAAAGACTTGGTTTTTATTTTGATGTCAATGCATTGAAGGGCTAAAACACAGAATCATAGAATGGTTTAGGTTAGAAAGGTCTTTAAAGACCATCTTGTTCCAACCCCTGCCATGGACAGGCACCTTCCACTACAACAGGTTGTTCCAAGCCCTGTCCAACCTGGCCTTGAACATTTCCAGGGATGGGGTATCCACAGTTTCTCTGGGCAGCCTTTGCCAGGCCCTCACCACCCTCACAGTAAAGAATTTCCCCCTTATATACAATCTAAATCTACCCTATTTCAGTTTCACATTCTTCAGGCCTTCACAGTATTTCAAATGTATCTGATGTTCAACCACATTATCTGGCTACTTTCTCAATGTTTCAGTGAGAAGGGATTTAATGGATGAAATCTATTTTGCCATGTGTGGTAGTCCCTTTGGGCAACCATTTGTACATTTGAGTGTTGGTAAATGATGGAAAGTTCAGTATCCATGGGAAGGTCATTTGAAAGTCTCAGAAAACAATTTTATATGCAAGAAACAAAAACATGATCCATTTCCCATTTCAATGGGTATCTTTTCACTACTACAATGACCCATGAGTTTGGGGTTTGTAAAGCTTATTCTCTGTCATACAAAGGCCATTTTTAGTGCAGTTTGAAGGCTACAGGAAGGGTTAACCTCTCAGCTGCCCTCCCACGCTGTGTTTTGATCGGTGCCCCAAGCTACAGGACAGATATCTCTTTGTTTTTTGTCTTTAATATCCAATTCCCAATTCACTTGTGTAGATGATGGGACTCTACAAAACTCCCTTTGTCTGAAGTAAGAGATGCAGCACTTACTCCACAACTGACTTTTAATACTTGACTTTTTTCTTTCTACTTCAGAAAGCACCTGCTTGAGTAGCTTGATGACTAAAGAGCCTTTCAACCTCCCTGCCACCATTTTAAGATCTGATCTACTTCATAAGAGACTGAACACCATTGTGGCTGCTGTTAGAGTTGCATACGTGAAAGGAAGTGGATGGTGTTGATGCAATTGTTAGTGGGTAAGTGGATGCCAGGAACTACTGCAATAGTTGACACAGCTATTGGGAAGTCTGAAACTTGAGGCTGAGACCATGGAGCATTATCCAAAGTCAGGCAAAGGTGGAATGTTTGTTCTTATAACTAATGGGCTCTGTACTGCATCCTGGAAGAGCCTAGAGATAGAAGATTATCTTATCCCTATGGTTGTTCCGTTTTTAAATTTATTTTTCCCTTCATGCCAGAGATAGTGCACAGGGGTAAAATGATGGCACAGAAGAAGACTGAACAGGCTGGAGACAAGTTTGTACCAGCTCTACAAAAGCTGATGGTGAAGACACTGATTTAAAACTATACCAAGCTTCAGCAAAGAGAGGCATCAAATCAGCCTGGATGCTGGGGCATCCAAAGAGACTGAAATTTCCACTTGTCTGAGGCTGCATTGAACACTGGACACACTTGAGGTGTTGCTATTCTGTCTTTTTATGACTCATATGCCGGAAAGACACAAATGGTGTCAATTCCAGGCACTGAGGTTCAGACATTTGATGAAACAGAAACCAAGCATAGGGAATCAAACATTAATTTATAAGTTCAGAAGTGAAAATGAGGTCTTTGTTCTTCCTTCTTGTTCACAACATCTAAAACCTTGAGGAATAAACACTTACATAGTCAACTTGTTTATAACCTTAGGGTAGATTATGTTTATTCGTTGCATGTGTAAATCTCATGGCTATAGCAAGAAATAAAAAGAAAAAAGAAATCAGAGTTGATTACAGCCAGTGGTGATGTGACTGGGAAACAATAGATGTATTGTGAGGGAAATCTCACAGCAGCCCAGAAACACACAGGAAAGAATTTTTTTTTAAAAAGGGGAAAAAAAAAAGTAAGGGAAAAAAAAGAAAGGGAAAAGACAGACAAAGAGTCAGAGGGAATGAGCGATTTCTTATGCAAACATATTAACCACGTTGCCTGAAGTCTGCATTGCGTAACTGAGGAAAGAAATTTCTCAGTGCAAAATGCTCCGTGGTCATTTGGCCTTTTTTTGTTGGGTGGATGTTCTTTAGCAGGGAAAAAATGCATAAAGCAGTTCTTCCAGTAACCTCTGACTCTTTCTCGCCATGTCTCTCTCTTGCTTTCACTCTTGTTCTGTTTTTATTTATTCCCTGCAAATACAATGGAGAATAAAAATGTGGTAGGACCTGCTGGCGGCAACTATGGCCTCCGGATCCAAGCTGACAAAAATGTCAAGAAACTGACAGTAAAATATGCGAATAAAATCCCTGTGAACGAGAACAAAACTCAGGCTCACACCACCACTCTCTACATTGTGGCTTTTGAGAGCATTTCTATCAGTAGCTATGACTTTCTCTTTTAAAAAAATCACACACATATATACATTTATCATATGTATTGTCTTCTAAAGTCTTTCATCAAAACCTCACAGGAGGCAAACGGCGCACAGGAAGATGGGAAGCAAGAGACGTGCAGGGCAGGGAGCTCAGGGAAGAGCTGACATTCCATAGAGAGACAGAACTGCATGCTGAGCACCAGACATATGGATCCTGTATGAAGCTGCAAGACAGACAGACTTCTGCTGCTCCCTTCTGTGATCATAAGATGAGGGAAACACAAAAGCAGTGTCTAGGAAAGGCAGCTCCAAGGAGCACTCCACCATCCACAAGCCTGTGTTCTTTATCTTACCTGGTGGTGAACAGCTCTTTTCTTTGAGGAGATGATCACCTTTGAGTGGATCTTGGAGCAAGGATGGATTTAAGGACTGGGATGGTTCAGTCTGGAGAAGAAGTGACCTAAATATGGCCTGAATGTGGTCTTCCAATACAAAGGAACAATCTGAGAGAGACAAACAATAAAAGGCTTATCCTGTTTTCACTAGAGGTAGAAAAAGAAATAATATGTTGAATTGCTCTATAGAGGATTTAGGTTGGGAAAAAAAGTTTATTATCATTAAGATATTTAAAACACTAGAGCTAATTGCTGTGCAGAATATAAGCTTTTTGGAAACATCTGCACAAATATTTTTCTGGAGGATACAGGCCTAGTTATTCCTGGCTGACACAGGGTTACACATCCCTGAGTGTCTTTTCAGTTCTCCTTTCTATGCTCTTGCTATGGAGAATCCAATAACTGGGCAGAAGGATTTCATATTTCTAATCATGGATGAAAGAAAGCTCTGGCCAGGAAGAGCTGGAGAACTGGAAGGCCTGGATTCCCTTCTTGACTCCCACAAACTGTCCCCATGACTTTTGAGGAGCTGACTCACCTTCTCCTCACACAGACACACACACACACACAAATGTGTGGGGACTGGCTCTTCTTGAGGAATGAGGGAGCTCAGGATGGAAACACTCTCCTGTGCAGAGCACTGACATGAAATGTGTATGACACTTATGTTGTACTTAGAGCTGTTTTGAGACCTAAGGCAAAGTGAAGTGGTGTTAAGTCTTTAGCTGGAAATTTTCTTCAGGAGAAAATTTCACGCTGCTATCTTGGAGATGTGCAAATATTCACTGAGGGGGTGTCATAGAAAGGTCTATAAATAATCAAATATGAGCCCCCACATGAATTATGCATGGGATACTTAGAGAAAACGTGAATGTCTTGCACTAGAAGAAATCAGATCAGTGCCACTGAAATCACATTGCTATTTCTATGAGGTATTAACTGAAAGCTAGAAGACCTCGTTTTTAAAACTGGCTACAACAGGTGCT
Source organism: Urocynchramus pylzowi (assembly GCA_013397555.1). Lineage (NCBI taxonomy): Eukaryota > Metazoa > Chordata > Aves > Passeriformes > Fringillidae > Urocynchramus > Urocynchramus pylzowi. The sequence continues at coordinate 2,588,401 of VZRH01003307.1, read as the reverse complement.
TGCAGGTCTGTTCAGACAAAAATCATGGCTTTGTGGAGGCAAATATTAAGAAGTCTCTAAAATGTGTTAATTTATTATGAATAGAAAGCAGTTCAATGTTACTTTTTAAGAAAAACAGTCACAATACAACATTCATTAGCCCCTAAGTGAGGCAGGGGCTTGTCAGTCAATTAGATTTTTGACCCTAAATCATGTAGGCTCTTCTGTAAATTCTGTATCCTGCACCTGGAGGTGAGAGGTACAATATCAGCACACTGTTTTACTTATTATTCATTATATCAAACTGCATTGCTATTAGCAGTAATAGTGCATTTGCTCTCATGAAGAAAGAGCAAAAAGAACAGTTTTATTATAGAACATTTCACAAATAGACTTATCTGAGCAGAGCCCTATTCGTACTGAAACAAAAATAATTAATTTATGAAAGTCCTTAAGTTGTACTTTATTTTCAGTTTGGTTCAAAGATGCCTTGTGAAGGCAAGACTTCTCTAAAAGTCTTTCCAAAAAGCCATTCCCTTCTCTGGTAATGATACTTTTACATCTGATCTTAAATATTCCACTGCATAGTTATGCCTCCAGATTACATTTACTCTCTTCTCTGACTGCAAGTTTTCAGAATGACTTGTCCCACTGACCAGCAGGTAAATAGTCCAAAAGGTGAAAACTCTTACTGATAAAATTAAGGACCATATTATTCCACTCTTCCCATCCCTGTCCAAAGATGAGACCTTTACTACAAATTCTTGGAGAGGGGTTAAAAGGTGAAAATGGTCAAATATATGGAGTGCCATGTTTACCATATTTCAATATCAACTAATCAAGACTAGTTATCACACACTGACACCAGGGAAAATGAAGAATAATTCCATCAATGTCAATCCCATTACAACATCACAAAATTGGCATAAGTTGGGAAAAAAAACCTGGGCCTACTGCACTGAGGTTCTTTCATCTCCTCTGCATGTTCCCTAATTTGTCATTACTAGAATAGTTGCTATAACTATCCTGGTGAAAATATAAAAGAGAGACTTGCATGACCCATAAACTCAATGAACCATTAAATAGGTGACAATAATCTTGATAGAAGTTTGGAATATTTAATTAGCACAAAAATGCACTTAGTGAGTGAGTTCAATTGCTGTCATGGGTACTCCTCAAAATAATAGCCAAAGATTTTATGTGTCCATGAAATGCCTTAGAAGACATTTAAGAAAAGAAACAGACAATATTTCATGTATTAATTGAGGATCAGATACATCTGTAAGTGTCCAGTAATAAACATTTCCAAGGAAAGTTAACCTAGGTCTCCTGGAATCCCAAAGGTGACTTCATTACACATGAAGTCAAATAATTCATTGGCAAGTTTTCAGTAGCAGGAGCTTATAAAAACACAACTGAAGAGCAAATATTTTACCTTTTCAACAAGCCAGGGTCTGCCTAATAGCATAAGATTTTAAAAAGAATAAAAGAAAAAAAATCATTTGGGATGATACAGTATTTCCCATTTTAGGAATCTTCTTCCCACTTGAAACTGCCTAACAGAAGGTCTCTGTTCATACAAACTCAGTACTCCTTATAATTTTCAGTAGCAGGGAGCTGTTTATATACATATTTTCTTCCCATGTGGCATTGCCTCCTTCATTGGTTATGATTGTAAAGACTCGTGTACCTCTAGATTAAGGAGTATAGAGTAGAAGCGTGTTTATAATAGCTCTCTCTTTGGCACTTGTGCTGCCACTCCTGAAATATCACATCCAGATTTTGGCATCCACAGCTGAGGTTGTGTCTGCATTAAGAACTAGTTCACAGCAATCAGAGAGGATCTGTGCAGGATCTGTACAGTGAAAAACAAATGCAGAGCACCCGATGTCCCCTCAACAGTTGGGGCTCTTTGGGGTTGGAGCACTGGTTTTTTATCCAAAAAAGACAATTACATATTGGGCCACCCAAGATAGCTGACAGTGTAAACCAAAGCACCATAAATGAGGACAATAATGAGATTTCCTTTCCAAATATTCTCCTGATCTGAACAAAACCAGGAGCATAGACGCACCCTGAAAGTGCTGAAAAAAAATGAGGGGTGATGGTGGATTAGAAAATGGCCCACGAATAAACAGAGGATTGGAAAACATTTTTGAGACAGAGCCTCTGAAGGAGCTGCTGGAGACAAGATAAAGCATTGACTTGATCTCAGTCAAAAGTGAGTGGGTGTAAGTACTTTGTCAAGTACTGAATACTGCTACTTTGGCTGGAGAGTGAAGATAGACAAATTTAGACCAGAAACACGATACGTGTATGTGTGTATATATATACACACACGTATATGGTATGAAAGTATATATGTCTGTAGGCTTTTGCAATGAAGTTAAAATTTAAAGTGGAATAATCACTTTTACTCCGGTTATAGCTTTCATTGCCTATTACTAAATGAGGTTTTCAGATTAAAATAATCTCTCCCCCATTCTCCTTCCATGTTAACCCTAACTTAGCCTCAGCTATTGGACTTGAAGCAAGGAAAGAATTCAAGGAAATTTTATGACCTCTGGCATGCAGGCTAGCAGAGGAGAGAACTGCAAAGGTCTTTTTGCTGTTAACTTCCATGAATCTGTCATTCAGAGGCTGAAGGCTGAAAGCTGATACCCCATACATTGCAGTGACCGTTCTAGGGCATCTCTACTAACAGATGTTTCTATTCTTGTCCAAACACCTTCCTTCAAAGTTCTGTTCTTGCTGTGACCTTCATTCCAGGACTTGTTATCTTTCTGGCAATGTTTCCAGAGGAGTTTCATGGACCAAAGCTGCTATAACAATTTGGATATAGGTCAGATAAAATATTCATAGATGTTTGCCTGCTTGTCAGTGCTAGAACATGGTTGAACTTCTTGATGATTTGTCACCTGTATTGTTGCAACAGATAAAACATCTGGGCAAAATTTCTTATTTCCTCCATGTCCTTAAAACTGTGTGTATTGTAGAAACTCAAAGTAATTCCTGCCAAAGGCATCAGTGTAAAGAGAGGCTTTTTACTGATCACTTACCTTAACTTATCCTTTTAACATGTTTTCTTGTTTCCTTTGGGCTGCCTATTGAGTGCTTTTTCTCACCTTTTTGTCCTGTGCTTCCTGTCAGTGTGCAACAGTCGTCCTGCAGCTTTGCTTGACATTTGGTGGTCCAGATGCTCATGTCACTGCCCAACCTGTGGGTGTTCTTATCTTTGGAAATAAATTAGATATCATGCTAATACGTACATCATCTTCCACATGCAGTTAGGGAAGTCTCCTCTTGTTGTGTCACAGTGAGCAGGAAAGGTCTGTGTGATGGGGCATCTCTTGTGTGACACAATGAGGTCCCCACCATGACCAGTGGGTAGCAAAGTAGCTTTCAAAGCTTGGTGATTTGCATTTGTTTATTTGACTCTGTTGAGATTTAGACTACTGAGCATTCACGTTGATGTAATCAAACTTAATTTTGCTAGGGTATTCTCAGATTTTCATGGGTATTTGGATAAACTGGAAGAAGGATCAGAAAAAGAATTTACTTTAACTGAGACCAATAAAATATTGCTAAGAGAAACAGAAGTCTCTTTTATTTAAGCCAGTGGCAGTCACATTGATGATCTATTTATCAGAAGTTACTTTGGTTCAAGAGAATAGAAAATGCTCAGCTGTACTGCCACGAGGGCACAGCATAGCAGACCTAATCGTAGCTTTTCATCATGACAGTAAAATTCTGGGGCTAGGTTCAGTTTCTTAGAGTCATGCTCTTCCACAAACCTTCAGAAGACATCTACACATCATGGATAAGCACTTTAGGAAAAAGGGGTTGAATGGGTAACCCTGAAGTGATCTTGAACTTCTGCTAATGGCCATGAGATCTGGGGAAAGAAACTGCCACACTTTATTTTCAAACCAGGAACTGCAGCTATGGGAACAAACAGCATGTAATAAACACGAATCAAAGTTTGTGGGAGTTTTGTTATTGACTTTGAAGTAAGCAAGTCTGAGGCCTTTACTGTGGAAGCTGTGATTCTGTTTGTGGTTTTTTAATGGCTAAAATATCCCACGGTCAACTTGAGACCAAGGATTTCATTTTTGGTCTCAAAAAGAAAGGCATGAAGAAGAATTCTATATTGTTGTGCAGTCTGGCTTTTATTTTGAAGGGCATTTCTTAAAAAAAAAAATAGTGCAACTTGTGTGAAGAGTGTTGTGTTTAGGAAAAAAAAAGTTCAAAAAATACCACGCATGATTGATCTCAAGGCTGCTTGCCGATCCAAAGACAACACAGCGCGGCAGTCAAATATACATTTTATGGGCTTTTGTCTGTTTTGCAATAACAGTGGAAAGCATTCTTTAATTAAAATTTAAAACCGTAACTGATTAATTTTCTGTGTAAACAATCCCTGTAAACATGGAAAGTCAGCATTTTAAGGGCAGAGCAGTATAAATTTTGCTTCCTCTCCCGGGTGCTCAAGGGAAAGATGGCAAGAAGGGAGGGGGAGTGCAGGAAGAGACCCAGGAGGGGGAAAAAGTTCAAGGCCTTGGTGTTCTGTACTCAGCGTACACCAGCTGCAGGATCTCGCCTGCTGCCCATTTCTCTGTGCAGGAATGTTGGCATAGGCTCCCTGCTCTCGCTGGGCTATGATTTATTCTCCCTCAGATGCTCAAGGCTGATTTCCAGAGCACCCATTCCCCCCATGACACGACGCTGCAGCACTGAGTCGTGCAGAGGGATGCACAGCTCCTGGAAAAAAGGGAGAGCGCTCTTAGCATATTGTCTGCAGCTATTTCCACTTCTAACGGCATCAGTGGTTAAAAAAGTTTGGTTGTAGTTCCTTTCTTGCCTCTCTTGGCTTTCACTGGAATTTTGTTGTTATCTTCTGTTGGGCATTCATGGAAAGCTTGACAAATGTTAAAGTCTAGGTCCTTAGAAGGCCTTTTTAGTGGGATTTAGATAGCCACAACATAAGAACTTTGTTTAAGTTTCTAAAGTCCTGTGGGCAAGGTCAACCTTATTGATTTCTGGGTGAGGAAAGCAGCAGTGGACAGCTGAAGTCTGGGTTCTTCCATTGGGACTGCAGGATGATGTGTTTATCCTTTGGGAAAAAATCTTCATGCAGCATGAGTGGAAAGGCTTCCATCAACAAAAGAAGTGCTAGATCTGACACTCAGGACCCACTTTACCACCCTCACAAACCAAGATAATCCTTCATGCAAGCAGGTTTTAGCCATATCTGTGTCCAGTGGCTTCAATGGGTCTCCTTTGGAGTAAGATACCACTCCAAAGTAAAAACTGGAGCAGCGAGACTATTGTCAGTGTTTCAGCTTTTTCTTCATTACTTTTTTCTTTAGAAAATAAAAAAAAAAAAAACCCAAACCATAGCATAGGTGTGAATATTTGACCTGTTCCTTTCCTCAGTTGCTGTTAAATGAGAGAACTTTCGATGCTGTGATTCAAAAGGTCAAGTGAAAGCTCTGTGGGTGAGAAGAGTGGCAGCCCCTCTGTCTTTAGCAGAAGCATCTTCACATCTATTGTAATACAAATGCCTAAAGAAATTAATATTGAGCTGTTATAAATGCTCCTCCTGCTGCTACTCCTTTGCCTGTGGACTTGGAGGAATTTTATTGATGATTTCAGATGGTGTTGTTCTCTGAATAAAAATTTTAAAAATTGAGATTCAAACCAAACACAGCTCTGATCTGACTGGAAGGCTTTGCTGGCACATGAGAGTTATTTCTTGTAATATGAGCCTTTGCCACCTTGGCCATCTCAGCTGCCTTGCCTTAGCTGAACATGCAACTGATTTTTCCTCACGCTTTCTTTATTCCTTTTTGTTTTGAAACAAAAAATGCAATATTTCTCCCCAATAACACTCTTTCCTGCTTCTTCCCAAACAAGCATCCCCAAGAGACAAATTCCTCTGGAGGTCCAGTGCTGTGAAACATTCACAAGGATGTCTCCCACTGCTACAATCTTGGAGAGAATCCTGCCATCTCACACAGCCCCTGCAGCTATTTGGTGAAACGGATCCAGCTAAAGTTAATGGTAAAACATCTGCTGGAGTTTTACCCAGCAACTTTAATGGAGCCAGGATGTCAGCCACTGAATTTTGGCACTCTGCAGCAGACAAATATTGTGATCTGAGATTCTCAAGACAGCTGGCCTCCAACCTTCCTGTCTGCACACTAGAAACAATTTCAGAGTTTATCAGTTCTGTATCATAATCAGTTCACTCAGCCATAAAACCTGTTGGTCTCCTTACTTAACTGTTTACCTACCTGCTTACCCACTAAAATGGCCATTAACTCTCTTATTCCAGCCAGTTATATTCTTACCAATGTGAGTCTGGGTTTAAAGGAAGGACACTTCATGACTTCAAGTATTTTCCTCCAAATAATTTGTCCCTAGCATTTCTAAATCTTCTTTCCTTTACCACTGTTGAAAAAGGACCAAGTGAAGCTCAGGAGACATATGTAGAAATTACTTTTGTTAGCAGGGAATGTAGATTATACTGGAAGTGTTCTAACAGTTTAGCTAAGTGTGGACACTGATGTGTCAGAGTGCTCTACTGACAGCTTCTTTTCCTCATCTTCACACTCCTGGCACTCAGAGAAAAAAAAAAAAAAAAAAAAAAAAAAGCTCATAANTCTCACCAGCACCAAAAAAAAAAAAAAAAAAAAAAAAAAAAAAAAAAAAGAAAGAAGAGCACACAGTCCAGCACAGTTTGGAAAATTTTGGAAAATCCATGGCAAAAAAAGGTATAGCTCCCAAGATTTGGCTCCTCCAGGCTGAAAGCAATTTATTGTAGCTGTTGCACAGGCTGTTTGTTGAGGAGGAGATAATTAAACAGGACACTCTATTCAGAGCTCGTGGTCACTTAGAAGATCTTGGAAGCATTCCTGGAGAAGGACACAGCCAACTGAAGCCCAAGCCTTGCAAAGCCATCCCCATCACACACAAAAGCGTCAGGAGCTGTTCCCATTCCATATTCAATTCAGCATAAGTACTCTTTTAAATGTTAGTGAAAGGGAATATCAGCCAGCCACAAAAAAGGACAATTACGTTATAGTTTTGAACTAAAGAGCCAATCTTTCTGCATTGAAATGAAACCTGAAAGGCACAAGCAAGGGGGTAAGGGGAGGAGGGAGCAGGAAAAAGTGGGGGGACACAGGCGAGGGACGGGACTGAGATGAGAAAAAGACTTCAGAAGCTCCGGCGTTCGCTCAAGAGCCCTTATGTCTCTGAATGGTGCTATTTCTCTCATGCTACAGAGCCACAAAGTTGTTTCCACCCCCACCCCTCCTTCCTCTGGCAATGCGAACAACATCATAAACGTCAGATGCAGTCTTGTCGCTTTAATGGTCTCATGGCTATGAATAAAAATGGCGCGGTAACAGATTTGTTAATTGACTTTATGTGCAACTGGCATACATTAGGCAGCTCCGTTAGCACCGCTCACAAAGCTGGATGTGTTGCTGCTCGCTCCCACCGCCATCGAATTAAACTTTTAACAGTTGAGAGACCAGAGGGTTAAGCCTAGGAGGCTGGAGTGATATTTTCACTGCCTTTGATGACACACTAAAATACAGAACGTCTCATTTTGCAGCAGAACATTGAGTCTGCGAAGCCGATGTACATGTGGTTACTATTTGCAGAATTTGGCATTTTCTATGAATAGCATAAAACAGGCAGTGGATCAGCTGTCATGTTTTGACAGGGTTGTCCTTTTTTTCCGAATGCCATTCTTTCTTTTTTTTTTTTTTCTTTCTTTCTTTTTCCCTTGATTTTTTTTTCCTCCCCTTTATGCCATAAATCCACATTTATTCCTTTTTTAACACAGTGGTCTATAAGCTGGTGAATATCATATTAAAAAGACAGTCTGACCATGCATCCAAAGGTACAAGAAACCTTCTACCATGACAGATTGAGAACTCCCGGATGAGAAGAGAAGGGAATAACGTTTGTGCATATGGACCAGTATATGGGATTTGATCAGACATCAAGATTTTAAATGCAGATTGCACAAATATCCATCAGGATTTGTGTACACCTGAAAATCATCATGCCATGAGGCAGATTTGAGATGTGCCCTTGGGATCTGTGCTTGAATCCTGACTCTTTGATCTCCACAGGGCAAATGGACTCGATTTTTCCTTTCCATGAGATCAAGAATGCAAGACTAATTTTGAGACACTTATATCCATGATGTCTTATAGCAAATATTTGAATATCCTGGTTTTGACGCATGATTTTCAAAATGATGAGATATTTTATTCCATGGCGCCATGGTGTCTGTTAAGAGGAAAAACAAAAACCACCACCAAATTCTATCTGGAAAAGAAATTAATATCAACACATTTATCCAGTGCCAAAGTCTCAAGCTGACCCTTCTAACCCATGCATCCGTGAAGGCATAGACAGAGAATTTAAATTTCTTAGTTTAGTGCATTTTGGAAGAGTGGACATGAAGAATGCGTCGCTCAATAAGAAGCTCACAGACCACAGCTCCTCTCCTTGCTCCATGCAGGGATGGCCAGGTCATGGTCTGTGCTCAGGCTTGGAGAGATCTTCACTTTCCATCACTTTTTGTGTGCTGTCCATCCACAGAAGAGCGGGCAGGCTTTGCCAGCAGCCATGACATTTCAGGGGACAGGCCAGCCGGTGCTTCCATGTGAGCAAGGGCTCCAGGAGAGCCAGGAAAGAAGTAGATCTAAACAATAGAGTTATTGCTCAAACTCTAAGCTCTCTCTCTCCCATCTGTTCGCCCTCACCTCCTAGGCATCTCCTTCACCTTCACGCACCACAGAGGTTGGCTTGGCTCATTCTCTCCTGAACACATTCATATTTTGGGATGCCAGACTCAGGCATTTAATACGGTTATTGGCGCTCTACATCACATCCAGAGATGAAGATCCCTGTCTACTGATATTTTCCTCTTTCTTTATCATGTTCTTTAATTAGAATAAATTTTAGATTAAATTTCCCAGCATTCAGAAGCAAACAGGAAAGTTACTCTTCTGTTTTGTTGATCAATTAATATACCAGCTTTTTTTCATGGATGAGGTGGTTAATATTCTATAAACAATGGATTGACCAGAGTCTTCTGCCCTCAGCTCTGCTGCTTCTCTTAACAATTTCTGCTAACAGTCTCTCACAATGGTTCTAAGAAGCAAAATTATTAAAAGAGGTAGAAATGCCAAAATAAATAGTTTAATATGAAATTATATTTTTTTCTGGTAACTTTGAAAGCAAAAGCCTTCTATATCAAGGCCAGAGGCACCTTTATTCTTGAAAACCATTGTGTGAGATGTCTGAAATTGAGAGGACTGTGCCTGTTAGAGGGGTTTCATTCCAACCCACCCTTTTGCCCACAAATTTTTGATGCTTCCTGGACACATTTCTTTCTCTTTGAAATTTTCTAGATAGCCTGTCTTGACAAAAGCATTATTCAGGTCAGATATAGGCTGATCATGGAAGCTTTTAAACTCTCTTGCTGACCTGGAATTAGTAGATTCATGCAACTTTCCACCAAACTCAGTACACCATAAAATAAGTGTTTTACGCTACAGTGGTATTGCTGGCAATGCATAAAATAAATGTCCTGTATGTGCAACACCATAACTTCAGTCTAAAACACTATCTACAGATTTAATAGATGGATAGATATTGCTTTGGTTGTGCAGGGCCTAACACTGCAAGTTGTGTCTTTGGTTTTTGTAATGCATTATTTGGCTGAACACGTTTAATGGCAGTGAACAGACAAGAGATCTACACAGATACACAAGAAAACCTCCACAGCCCCATGATATCCCACAGCTTTGTAACAGAAGAGGTCATAGAACTTACTTTTTATCACCCATTCATTCATTCATTCATTCGTCCTCCAAATCTCTCTTTAATTTTTGTCTCAGTATCTTGATCTTTGTGTCTTAACAGTTTAATAATGAAAAATGAGTGTAAATAATAACCAGCTTTAAGCAACAAAAGGCAATGGGTCCTTGGTAATGGACAAGTGGAATATATAAGGAAATTGTATTCATTTCAGGTGAGCTGTACCAAAATGTTGTTTAGGGAAGCAGAGAAAATAAATTATTCACTAGGGAATAAAACTGGTATAAGCCAAAGGGGACATCCATGCTTTTTTGATTCTGAGCATAACTTTGCTTCTGATTGAGGTATTGCACCTCCAGAAATTAGTTTTATGAAAAAGTTCAGCTGTTCACTGTTCTTTATCAATGTACATACCCGAAGGTAGGACGTATGCACAAGCAGCAGGTAACTCAGCTGTCACACTTCCAATCATCACCCTCCTAGAGCAAATTTCCCCCTTTCCCAAGTCTGTCCAGCCCTTGCAGATACTCTATTTTACATAGCTACAAGTTTATCAGCATAATTCTTTTCCAAGTGGAGCATTCAGTATGTTACCAGGCCAAAATGTGTATCAGTATTGACTCAGTAACACAACCTACAGTGGGTCAAGGTAGTAAACTGAATAAATCTTTTGTAAGTCTCTCTTACTCAGCAGTTACACCAATGCTCTGTGGGTCCACTGACCAGGAAACACAAATCACTGCAGGGGGATGGTTTCCTTCCTTCTTTCCTCAATAGATGGAAAAAAAATATTTGGGTAATTGTAGTTTTGTAATTGGAATTGAATGCATTTGGAAGAGGAAATTGTTCTTATTTTACTAAGTCTAACAGTGTTGTGATGTTCTTTCCAGAATGAAATATTTGGAAGTTAGTGGCTCCTTTGAAAGTGTCATTGATTTTGAAACTTTTCTCTTACATTTTATAACATAATTTTGATTGTACAATTTTCAAATCTGAGAAGATAGTACAATATTTTCATTTTCTCAATAGCTTTCATTTGAACCTGAGTGTATTTTCCCATACTACAATAACAAAAAACCCCAAAATCCAACCAAAAGCCAAACATGGAAAATATCCAGCATTAAGGTTTCATTGAGGATCCATGGAAATAAATTTCAGATCCTTCAAAAAAAGAAAATTTTATTTTCCACTTTACCACAAACCTGTGTGTGCCATAAATCAAACACTAGAAGCATACCTACTTTCAGTCTTTGATCTTAGCATACAGCTCAGAGAAAGGCCAAACCAAGGGAGCTTTTTTTCCTACTACACTGAGCCTGCTTTGTTAGATGAAACTGTGGGTTGGCTTCCTTCTTCAGCTGGAATTGGCCTTCCAAACATAGCTGGATTGTAAGAATTAAATCAGAGGAACGCTGAAAGCTAACTGGGCGATGGGAAGAAGAGGTCCCCATGTGTCCTCTATTTCATACAAATAAGAGTTGGATTGTCTTTTTTATTATTCCAGTGAGGAAAAGATATTTGCAAGAGGCTGGCTGTGGGGCAAGAGAGGGAGGGATTGCTCTTCATCCCACATGGAGATTCTCCTGCCCTGATCTGAATTTGGGTGGATTACGCTGTGTCCCTTTCCTGCATATTGAAGTTGTGTTTTCAGTTCCCGCTTGATATTACACACAAGGATCATTGCCCTTTCCTGTCCACACATACACACAAAAGGCGTCTTTTTCATTATTATTTTCTTTCTTTTCTTTTCCTGCTTCAGCTGTGGGTCCAGCTGGGGAAGGAGTGGGAAAAGTCATGAGGTGGGAGGAGTGGGATGAAATGGAGGGAGAGGAAGGGAGCGTTTGTGCGTGGGGGGACGTGGTGTCCTCCGGGGAGGCAGTTCCTGTCAGGGAGATTACAATGGTTGTCATCTGTGTGATCAAAAAGGAGGGAAACACTGCGGAAGGGATGAGTCTCCACAGCTGTGAAGGGCTGTTAATAACATCACCACGCAAACCCACACTACCCTCACCAGTGCTGCTCTCCATGGGAGGAGAACAGCAAAGTCCCTGCAGAAATTGGCACAAAGCAGCTGCCCCCAGCCCAGGCACTGTGGGCACAGGGGCTGCCTGGGCCAAAACGCAGACACGAGACACGTGCCACCCCCTCCCAGCAGCAAGGACTTTTATCCTCCTTACTTTTTGCTTCTGCATGGTAATTATTCTTTTTAACAACAGAATATTTGGGAAAGGAACAAGTATTGCTGCAGAAAAAAAAAAAAAGTGTTTATGAATAATGGAACATTTCAAATCCATCTGGTTTCCGAGACATTTTTTAGTTTCTTGCTACAGCCAATTATATAGCATGCTTGAGTGATAACTGGTTTTATCCTCAGGCTCATTCTGCACACTAATTTCTACACTGATAGTTGCTACCAACCTCTGAGGTTAGTAGCCATATGGTAGTCCAATATGGCACTTAATACTACACTTGTTATACAGTAAGCAGTATTCCGGCAATCATAAATCCACATTGTAGTAGGCACTGTAAAAAAGCTGTGAGTCCTTTTTCTGAGTTTTGGCAGTGATGGCTATTTTTAATTTAATTTCAAGGACATTATAGAATCATTTGCGACTCTTTTTTAAATTTTTTTTTTCTTCTCTGTTTTATTGCTGATGAAAGTCAAATTGCTGGCACCAATCCTTCCTGTAAATGGCAAAGACAGTGGAGAGCGATAGTTCTTTTCCTAGCAGAGGATCTCCTGATACTGATGCTTCTGTCAAATTGATCCCATCCAGTAGGAATTGGAAAGCCTCCTCTAAATTGTGCTCTATGTTGCTAAACAAGTGCCAGTCACTAGAAATAGCAAAGTGGCATTTTGTGGGCTATCCATCTTGCAAAATAATAACCACTCTTAACATTAATTCAGGGATTTTATCACAGTATCCTCATCTGATGAGCCATAGCACAGGCTTGTTAAGGCAAACATGGTCATTATTGTACCTACCACAAACATCAGAGGCGCAGGAAGATAAACAGAGTCATCACGATAAATGTGAATCCTTTCCAAACCAGGAAGGGAATGTAGGTGTCCTGGCTCCCACACCTCTACAAGTATTAAGTCAAAGACTTTCACAGGGGAAAGGGGGGAAATACTCCCATGTAAATGTACAGGAAATTGCATCGAAAACAAATCCATCCTTTCATCAACCTATTCTCATTTCAGCACCATATTTCCTATGAGGTTGAAAAATCTGCTGCATGAGAGCATATGTTCCTTCAAAACTCATTTCAGATGTAACTTTTTTTAGGTTTCACCTCCTCTTCATGCTTTCTTTCCATAAATTGCTTTCCAGGGCTGTTGTTTTTTTCCTATTTATTTGCTCAGCAATCATTAAGAACTACCTGATTCAAAGAGGGTTCTTCATAAAATGTGTTGTACAATACAAAAGATATTCTGGTGTAAGAAGTCAATTAATAATTTTCACCTCTATTAAAAAAAAAAAGGAAAAAAAAACCCCAAAAAAACCCTCACCAAATACACAGAACAAAAAATAACAGTTGTCCTATATTTACATTTCTTCCAAAAAGAAGTATATTTACATTTTCCTCCCAAATCTATCAAGATTCTTTCTTTCCACTGGTGCCTCTAGCAATTAATCAGTGAACAGAACTAAGGAAGTTTTATGGTGCATGGACTACAATCTATTGTGGAGGGAAGTTATTTTACATGAAGCTGAGCTGGAAGAGCTAGAATAAATAGACTAAATTTTATCCCTGACAGAAAACTTGACTGAGGGATTCAGGGAAATTCATATGGTGGTAAGGGCCAACCCGACCCAATGGCCTGCAAGAGGATGGAGAATTAGCTGCCTCTTATCCCAGATGAAGTCTGAAAATAGAGGACACTCAGGACAGCTTTAAAGTGGACATGAGTTTTGATATAATAACACTGTGTTATCTTAACTGCTAGCTGTAACCTCAGAGTCATTACAGTGCTCAGCTATGTAGCTACCAAGTTTAAACTGTACTAACAGAAGGAAAGGAAAACTTAAAGCATAAAGAGATCAGAGTCTTTGTGTTTGACTACCTGAGGCTTAAGAACCTGTTATCAGAAATCGTGAGCATCTTTCATGTGATTTCATCTTGGAATGAAAAGTAGCAACTCACAGGATTTCCATAATTATTACATTTGTTTTAACTCTGAGAGAAGACCTGTAATCAACCCCACTGATACCCTTGCTTTGCTTGTATGACTGTTAGTACCACAGCCCCATGTGTAATTTTCTATACCTCCTTTCATATCAGGTGTAGTAGGCACTCCACTATCAACTTACAACAACCTGAATTTGTAAACAGCCTACCTGGTCCTTATCTCAGCATTGAAGTGTGCAAGTTATCTAACTGCAAAAGTCAGCACAGAGATATGTATTTTGCCTGTGAAAACAGATCTTGACCTTTGAATTCAAGTCACTCATTTCCAGAGCTACATGTGGAGAAGTGGGAAAAATCAGGGATGCAGTCCCTTGACTCAATGAAGTTGCTGAACTCGAGAAAGATGTTGGGCAAACTGTAGGTCACCTTGAGACAGAAGATTTTGCTCTTCTTATCTGAGAGTGTCATCTCTGAACAAACTAATTTTAATTTTGTCTTTGCCTCTGCAATAAGGGGATTTTATCCTGGCTGGTTTGCTTGTGTTTCTCTGCCTTCATGTAAGTGTGATTTCAGAAAAAAAGGAGGCCTGACTTTAATTTTTCATTAACTTTGTTTGTTTGTTTTTTTCTTCAAGGTTTTTGGGGCTTTTTTTTTGACTGTTTAGAGTTTTTTTCTTCTTTTTTTTTTTTCTCAAACAGGAAATTCCTCTCTAGGCTCATCTATTTGGATGTTTACCAACAAGCTTTTCCCTTAGTTAGCTTATTCCACCTACAAACTCAGTCAGTAAAAGGCAATCCTGAATAAGAATATGCATGCAAGTGGAAAGGAAACATGGGTATTTTACACCAAAAGAAGCTAAATTCTCTAGTATCTCTCTATTGTAGTACAATTTCATTTGTAAACAAGCTTAAGGAAGACAGTGCCCTGTCTAGTGGAAGGTGTCCCTGACCTGGTTTGGGAGCTTGAATCAGATGATCTCTAAGGTCCCTTCCAAACCAAACTGTTATAGGATTCTATGAAAATCTAAAAGGTTTTTTTTTTTTCTTTTAGGAAAGTGACATTTGGGACTTGGCAGCATTGTGGTTGTCTCAGCAGTTACCATCTCCTCTTACTAGCTGAAGGAGGAGGGGGAAATATGTGTGTTTTCAAAACTGCCCTCTTTCTCTGCTCATGAAGAACCACAAAATTATCTTTCTTTTTTTTCTTTACTTGTAAATACCTCCAGTAGGGACTTCTTAGATCCATTTATTAATGAGCTCTTGGTCAAAGTAGCACATATCAAAATCTGAAGACAGCTTGAATGGATGGGCAGTTGGAATATTCCCTAGGAAACCAGAACCTGCAGGACCATCTTGCTAGGGAGAGCCTGTGCTGTGGATGACACAAGGAGGAAAGTCAAACGAAGCACAAGGAGTCAGCAAATGCATTTGGAAATTAAGGGTGGGGGGGAAGGAAAAAATAAAAAAAAACCAATAGAGACAGAAAACAGTTTTCAGTATTCACCAACTCTCCTCATCACTCCAGCCCAGGGCTTTGGAATAGACCCAGTGGAGGGCAACCTCCTCTCCACATTTCTGACAGACAGGGCATGCTGCTCACCTTTCCTGCCATCTAGTTTGTGTTTTGACAATTCGGGATGGAAACTCCAGCAAATATATGCAGAGAGCGAAGAGCCCCGGCTCCCGTTCTCCTCCTGAGGAAGTTAGCCAGGCATTGCAGAAATGTGATGCGTGAATAACACAGAGTCTAAGCAGAAAATGAGTACGTTTTAAACAAGTCCACTGGAAAAGAATTAGCAGTGAAACTGAAAAGAGCCATATGCCAATAAGGGAGAAAGTGACTCAAAGTGACACGCTGTAATAATATAATTGAGTTAGGATTAAATTGCAGAAGGATAAAAGCAAGGACGGAGCTAAAAAGGTAGAGACTGAGACATGTGCTGCCTTGTTAAGAGGGAGATGGTCAACAGGAGGGGATTCTCTTGCCGTTTTCCTTTCATTTATAATTAGGCAGTGAAAGTACCAGGGGCATGTCAAGCCATTTGAGGGTTTAAATAAAACAGCATTTCCCTGAACCATCATGGCTCAGTTTCAGCATCCCCCCATCCCCCACGACTCCTTGGAAGCAGAGGGAGTCTCCAGCTATCTCCTCCTGTGGGAAACCCTCCCTGGCAGACAGCATCCGGACCTTCTCCGTCTCCCACCCTCAATCTTTATTGTTAAGGGAAAGGGGGAGGTGGCAAGGGTGTGAGGCACCCTTAAGAAATCCCCTGTTTATTTAAGAGTTTTTGCAGGCAGGGGTATGGGGGAGGGCTTCTTTTTTCCTCCCCTGAATTCTCCTCTATTAATATATTCCATTTAAATTGCTCACGGCACCATGTACTAATTAGGACTAGAATGACAGTTTGAGGAGAACAACTGAACCCACTTGAACTCTTGGAGTTCAGAGTTCATGCACATATGGGAAAAACATCTTCCCATTTATTTCTGCAAGTACTCTGCACGTATCATGGAAAAGATAGCTGATATGTATGGAAAGAGCTGATCTTGATGGGTCCTGTAGACACTTCAGATTGTAGCCAAAGAGATTTGAAATGCTCATTTAAAGACAACGCTCACTGAATTGGTTCTGTTGGTGATCACACATTGAGTTGCACTGATTTAAATGAAAGTGTTAATTTGATACCAGTTTAGATCTACCAGTACAAAAGCACAATGGATGTGCTAGGGCATGTTAAGCAGGCTCATTCCAGTTCAGAACAAGTCAATGAAGAACAGTTTTCAGCTATACTAAGACAAGATTGCTACACAGAGATACACAGAGCTACATGGAGCTGTGTACCAGGTAAGCAAAACCAGGATGTTTTTAAGTGCAGCCAGGGCCTTTGTGTTACTTAATCGCAGACCAGACATCTCAGCACTTACCTTCAGTGGATAGTCAGTGTTTTTTGAAACATTCATGTAATAATAGCAATATTTAGTGATTGCAAGCATATATCTTATAGTATTTTAGCCAGGTGTGTAAATTGTAGCAGGCACACACATTGATTTAAGTTCCCAAAAATCAATTTTCTTATTTTGATGGCTTTTATTTTGTCCATTTAAAACTACCCTTCAGGTGCTGACTTTGAACCACTCCCATTCCCAGTATAGAGCATCCAAATATTGACTTGTTCCAGCATAATGAAATTGATTTTGACTTCTCACCTTTTATTATTTTGGTGGGAGGTTGTGTGCAGACCAAGTCTGTAATGAAACAGAATGATTTACTCAATACCACACAGCAAATCAGTACCACAGCTGGAGATAAGAGCCGACTTCTACAGAGAACCACCACGCAGATTTGGACTACAAGTCTTGAAAATCAGCAGGCTTGGATTGCCTGAAAACTTCAGTTTATGTGTTGGTTTCCTTCCAATCTGTTAAGGAGAGGTTTCTATAAGAATAACTTGGCTGAAATGTCTATGCCTGTCCCTGATCTCTTACAGTTATTTTCACGGAGTCCTAGAATGGCTTGGGTTGGAAATGATCTTAAAGATAATTTAATTCCTTTCCCTTTCTCTTTCCCTTTCCCTTTCCCTTTCCCTTTCCCTTTCCCTTTCCCTTTCCCTTTCCCTTTCCCTTTCCCTTTCCCTTTCCCTTTCCCACCTTGCCTGTGGTGACCACATCTCTTTTGTACCACTAAATGTCACGAGAGGGAATTAGTTGCCATCTATCCCATGTGGTTTATTTGCTCTCTTTCCCTCCCTCATTCCCTCAGCCTGAGGAATTTAGGAGAAATGCTGGTGGTTTGGTAGAAGCACATTGCAAGTCTTTGGAGACACAAGCAATTCAAAACCAATCAATGCATCTATAAATCCTTGTAAAACTCAGATCCTGAATACCTGGTTACTCTTTCATTATGCGCTGACCCAACAAATGAGGCCGGGGTATTCCTAAGACACTCTTCATTTTTCACTCTGTGCTGTGCTCTGTGTTATTTCTCCATGGCATGCATAAAGGAAAAAAATGCGTCTTGTAAACATTGATCTACTTATTATTCTGCTTGTTTGGATAGCCTTAAAAATGGATATTTATCTACAGTTTAGGTGTCTTAAACACAGACTGGGTACCCAGACATAACACGAATGTGGTTGTACAGAGACCATCCATGATGACTTTTTTCAAAGCACTCCTCTCCCCATATCCTAAACCCGATTTTTACCTCCTCCAGGAGCCTGCAGTTTAGAGTAACTCCTTTGGGAGCACAGATTTCTGCAAAGTCCACCATGAAAAGATACCTTTCTTAGGTGTTAATGGTTGAGGCCAACTGTTTTGCTTTTTCAAGGCTGGAAGTAGTAAACTGTAAGGATTTCAGGCGACATATATGTAATGACTGACAGCCGAAATATAGAGACATAAAGAAATGGGTGTCAGGGCTAATGCAGTTCTGCACATCTCCATCACACATTTCAGACATGGGCATTTTTCTTTTTCAGCCTCTGTGTTTTAAAACAAACCAGATTGGGGCCATTGCTGCCTGTAGATTATGGCCCTCGAAGTGATAAACATGCTGTTCCATTGCTATTTGCCCCATGAGATAAACATTTCTGATGGATTTTTCTGACAAAACTGAGAAACCTAATAATCGCAACGTCAGAAAAAAAGTGAACACTGATTCAGTTTGATCCCCGAAGGACAGGAGAGAGAAAACAGCAATAGGAGATACAGTTCTGTAGGACTGAACTTGTCAAAGCTCTTTTAGACTGCTTTGAATAAGCACATCCGCTTGGTGTTATAAATAAAGGTTTCAGACAGCAATTTGCATGGATTAGGATTGTTAACGTTTATCAATTGCTGGGTTTTAAAGAACTCCCAAATTCTTGATAGGAGTAACTCTTTGTAGTGAAAGATTCATGGTGGGAGTGAAAAAAAATCCGATGAATTTCAAGCTACAGATGAGAGAAAGCAAAGCCATCCAGATCTAAACTGAGATACCATTAGTGGTTCCCATAAATCAAATCATGTTTATAGCAGGGATACAGTTGAATTACCATCTGGACTTTTTAACCTCAACATTTATTTCCGAACCCTCCTCCAATATTGAAAGTAAACTTAACCCTTCCTTTCATCTTCAGGACTTTGACCTGGTGCCAGTTCTTATTTTGAAGGAATGATCTGATTTTTGATGGGGACAGAATGTCACACGTGGCATGAGGTTGGAAGGACTGGGAGTTTCTTACAGAAGACAAAGTCGTAAAAGAAATAAAATATACTCAGTCTTAAATGAGATCAGCTGAATAGAGGGTCAGTGGGAATGAAGTCAGGGGGAGGATAAAGAAAGGAGGGTTCATTTTAATTCAGGTAGAGGACACAGATGGGGTCCAAGGACAGTGTAGCAAAACATCTAACAGTCAAAAGGAACTTCTATTCTCTCAGGATATGTGGGTTTACTGGGAGGTAGATGGGTGATGAAGAGCTGGATCCTGTTTTCATTGGTGTTAATAACAAAACTGTCATTGCCTGTAATAGAACATCCACCTACTTGTTTGCAAGTGAGAACTTTAACCCTTTACTGACAAAACAAATCAAGCTCATATCAAGCAAGTTTTAAAGTTTCAGGAAAAAAGATATAAAGTTTTTTTGGCGTGTGTGTTGCGTTTTTTCTGCTTTTTTTTTTTTTTTTTTGTTTTTTTTTTTCCCCTTCCTTTCAGTCTACCTCTGAACTTCCTGATTCAGTCAAGGAGCTGCCAAAGTAGTTAGTAAAGGATATTGTTGTGCTATTTCCAGCTCAGGAAGTTGTAGACAGGTGGGGGTCAGTCTTTTTTCCCAGGTAAAAAGTGACAGGACAAAAGGAAACAGCCTCAAAGTGCATTGGGGGAGGTTTAGATTGGATATTAGGAAAACTTTCTTCACTGAAAGGGCAGCCAAGTATTGAAACAGGCTGTCCAGGGAAGTGGTGGACTCACCATTCCTGGAAGTACTCAAAAACTGTGTAGAACTGAGTTCTTCCAGTAACAGGTAACAGGGATCTCTATAAGGACAGCATGAGTGAAACCTTACTGCATGTACATAGGGCTGTGAGCCAAGCATTTGCACAAATATACACACATTTGCCACACAAGGTGACTGTAGGGCCTTTGACTGGTGGAAAGGGTGAGATTCAAGCAGGGAAACTCATCCTGGGATTATGCCACGTGGCTGGGTGAGTCCCCTGCTGTCCTAGCCTTGGATATCAATCACGACTCTTTTCTTTGAGGGCAGTTTCCCTGAAGAAAATAAATGTCTTCCCACCTCCTCTCCAAAGCTGTTTTTGTAAATGTCTTCGGTGTCATATGTTTCAAAGTGAGCTGAACTTTTTTTATTCAGTCCTTGTTAGACACAACCTCATATTTCACACCCCAGCTGGTGCCAGGATCCTCTTGGTCTACTGGCGACATTACTGCCATTTCCTATCTCTCTCCTTCCTGAATTTACCTAACCCAGAGCTCTGGCCTTTTGTTGAAATGATTTTCTGCCTTCCGGCCCTGCGTGCCGTGTGTCAGATTATGTGCAAAAGGTCTCAACCCACTTCCCCTGGGTTTAGACACAGGATGAGGAAATGAAGAAGAGTGAAGTTACTGATTTCGTTTTGGAGGTCAGGGTGGGTCTTCTCGGGCTAGAACTGGAGTCTGAAGAGCAAATGCTGCCATTTGTTATCCATATTTTGTCAAACAAACAAGAAACCCCAACAATTATTCATGCCGAGTCGGAAATACTTCTCAAAACAGCTGACAAAAAAGAACAGGAGGACAATAGGTGGATGGTGAGATTATATATATACACTTATATATATATATATATATAGCCCAGACACAGACATCCAGTTTTGTTGGAAACAGTCTGAAGACACGAGGAGCAGCCTGACAATCATCTCTGGACTGCTCAAGTGGGCAGGCTGCCTTGTCTGCTCAGTAATTCTTTGATAGCATTGTGCAGTCTGATTATGTTTTAACCCACACTGGAAACCTGTAACATCAAAAGGGTGTCTGAAATCCTGCCAGGAGAATATTTTCCAGTACTGGGGAATCCCCAAACTAACTTGCCTTGTACTGGAGTGCACAGACTCCAAGCCAGCAGCCTGAGGCCATGCTGAAAGCAGAGGCAGAAGAAAATATCAGTGCCAGCCTTGTCCTCCTCTGCTGGGGAGAGGATGTACCCTCACGTGTGCTGCTGGGACAGGACCTGAGTGGCCTCCTCAGGGTGAGCTGGGTGCTGCTCAGAGCTGCTGAGGGCAGCCAGCCCATGCCATGGAGGAAGAGCCACAGCACAGTGTGCAACAAGACATGTGGGCATCACCCTCTCCTGATGATTTGGGCAGCAGATCTTGGTTTCCTGGGTGAGCTGCAGACTGAGCACATCCTCCTGCCTTCCTGCCCATGAGCCGCCTGACTGGCAGTGTCACACTGTCACTGTGCCCCTTGCACAGATCTGGTGGCAGTCCAGGAACACAGACCCCAACCTGCATGCTCCAAATCTGATGGTTTCCTCACAGATCTGCGCAACAGCACTGGAGGGGGAGGAAAAACAAACAATGCAGCAAACAGAGGGAAAGGCAGAAATCCAAAAGCACTTCCTCTCCCTCCTCAGGTTGTTGGTTGTACCTAGAGCTCTGGCTGGTTTATGTATGCATTCAGAGTAAGTTCTCTGAGGAGTATCCTGCAGTCATTTCTCAGCGAGTGTGAACAAACTCATTAACAGCTCCTTTACTGGAATGATAAGTTGTTTCTTAATGAAGGGAAAAATAAATACCCTTGCTAACCCAGGCTCCATCACTAGAAGTCACACATCATTCTTAAAGACTCCTTATTTTCCACCAGAGACATTTGTGTACAGCCCTTAAACAAAATGAAAGAGCTTGTTTCTCTTTCTTAGACGCTCTTTTAGATGCTCAAACTGCGCAGCATTTCTTAGATGCTTTCCAGAGTTTTATCTCAGATGTGAGCACCTTGTGCTCAATAAAACAAAAAAATAATGATCTCAAACACCACCCATTTTAAGAAGGCCAGCACTTAAAGCACGGGACTGGGGCCCAAGAGATTTGGGATCTATTCCAAGCTCTACCATTGACCTGATATGTAGTTTTACTTGTAAGGAAGTCACTTAAGCTCATTGTGTTTCAATGTGCCCATTTGTGAAGTGGAGATAATAATGCCAAGCTCACAAGGGGGCTGTAAAGGTTAATTAAATAGAGGTTTTAGGTGATTTCCCTTCTTTGGATGAAAATCATGGCAGATGAATTGTTTATTAATTAAATTAGTGCAAAAATCACAACTGAATTTTTGCAGTGAAAAACTACATGGTGATTTTGTTTGTGTGTGTGAAAAATGCCAATGTATAATTTTTTAAATTTTTTTTTTTTCGAGCTATATTGATTCAGTTTGAACTTCAAAAATCTGGGAATGTTTTGCAAATTTTTTTTGGTCAATTTTGGCATGTAATTCCATGATGATGCCTGTACTAGCAACTAGAACAGCTAGGGAAGGATTGTGAAAACAAACAGGA